>SJYC01150701.1:0-38362 GCA_006408675.1 Madoqua kirkii
TGTAAGAATTTAACCACCTTTCCTTTTCAAAGACGATATTTTAATTGCTTTTAGTAGGTGTGGAGACAAAAGCCCTCCGATCTGAGGTAGCTTTGAATTTGATTGAGCATCGCTCTGGAGCCCAGGCCCCCGCGGGGGCCCAGCCACCCTCCCACCTCGTCTCCTCCACCCAGCGCCAAGGAGCCTGGCACAGTTTCTGTTGGAATGAAAAGATTGGCTGAGGTGCCCTAGACTGCAGCCCCACCAAGCAGTGTGCAGAAGGTTTAGTCTACATACCAAGGCAGCCAGGGGATTAATTGCATTCTCTGTGATCACAGAAAAGGCGCTGAATTATTCTCTTCCCATTTCAAGAATGACAGGCAGTGGCTGTGCCAGCTCCAAGCATCACACGTGGTCACACGCGGCACGGAGATGCTGGGTTTGGCTGTTTAAAACACACAGACGTGACGGCCTCGGGTCGGCAGGCAGCTCCGTCTTGAGAAAGGGCTAAAGTCGAACTGTTGGGTAACTGGTCCTGTCGAAGGTCAGGAGCCTGGTCGGGAAGGCCGGCCGTGAGCTGGCGTGAGCTGTGAGAGCACTTCCTGTGCGTTTCGAAGCGGGGCTCTTCTGGCGGCCTTGCTGCGGTTGAACCGCGTTCCCCTTCGTGTTTGCGTGGGGGCTGGAGAACAAGGGGCCCGGCGCCCCCTGTGCGTCCTGTCTCTGCCTGTCAGGCCTCGGCCAGCGTGCGCGTGCGCATCCCAACAGCTCGGGCCAGGGCTGCGCTCGCTCTGTGTGCGTGTGTGCGTGTGTGCGGCCCCGTGGAGCCCCCGTCCCTCTGCGCGGAGCGCCCCGTTCGCCCGCAGGCACAGCTGCGCCGTCCGACACGCGTGTTTCTCTCCCCGTCACCCTTCTCTGGCACTGCCGAGGCTTTCGCCTGAAGAGCTGTTGGTGAGGACTGTGCCCAGCCGGGAGGAGAGGGGAGAAGCAGGCGTCAGCCCGTGTGGCGGGGTTTCCTTCGCTGACAATTGTTCCTCTGTGCAGCACCCCACCCTCCCTTCTCAGCCCCCCAAAAGAGACATAGAGCGCTGCTGATGGTAGGGTTTGAGTGTGTCTGGTGTGAGGTGTTCAGTGGTTCAAAGAACCTCTCATTCTGGGCGGTGCTCTCCAGAGAAGCATTTAGATTCCTGAGACTGAACCTGGACCTCCTTCCTTTCATCCCTGTGGCTCCCGGCCCGCCTGCAGGGCGGAGGTGGGGGCCAGCCGCTGGGCGCCTGGTTGGCCGCGATGGGGGTGGCCTGGGCCGCGTGTTCACGGGCTCTTCGTTTTGGGGCGTCCCCATCGGAGTGCTGCTATCTCTGTTCAGCCGCTCGGTCCGCCCCGTGGACCGCAGCACGCTGCTCCGCTGTCCCCCGTCTCCCGGAGTTTGCTCAGATTCACGTCCACTGAGTCGGTGATGCTGTCTGCCCATGTCATCCTCTGCCAGCCTGCTCTCCTCAGCACGTGCCCCCGGCCACAGAGAGGCTCCAGAGACCACCAGGTGGGGTGAGAGCCGCCCTCGGTGTCACGTGTCACCCGCGGCAGGACGTAGGTGCCCGAGGCCCGAGCGGCAAGCCTGAGCTGGCGTTTGCGCTGGCTCCTCCTTGCTTGTGTGAGTGTGAGTGTGAGTGTGTGTGTGTGTGTGTGCATGTGTGTGTGTGCACTCTGAGGGTGTGTCTCCCTTGGTGGAAACTCCTACACCAGCCCCTTGTCTAACAGCCCCTCTACCCACCTGCATACACCTGTTTCACTCACAGAATCACCAGCCTCAGTGGCATGTCCTGTGGCTGAAGAACCATCCATCTGAGACCCTGGGGAGACGGCTCTGTCTTCCTTCAAAGACCATTGTGTTTGCTGCCCATCCTAAGTGCCTGCCAGGGGCCACAAGGCGTGCCTTCCCCTTCTGTGTGTGAGCCCCCTCTTTATCACCGGACCTCATCTCCCAACCCAGAATGCTGTACGCAAGTGCAGCAGAGGAAGGCTGGGTTATTTATAGATACGCTGTGCTACGTTGGAGAAGGATATGGTAACCCACTCCAGTACTCTTGCTTGGAGAATCTCATGGACAGAGAAGCCTAGTAGGCTACAGTCCATGGGGTCGCAAAGAGTCGGACACAACTGAGCGACTTCACTTCACCGTGCTATGTAGAATTTTCTAAAATTGCGTTATTCTGTTTCAGTGTTCACATTAACCTATTAGATCACCATTCTTTCATATCTAGGAAGACCATAAAATTTGTTGTCCAAGCTGAGGTACTTGTGAGAATGTACAAAAGGTATTAGGAATTATTACTCTTGGACGTCAGGGTAAACTGGGGTGGTCCCAGCAAACTGACATGCGTAGTAATAACCCTGGGCACATCCATCTTTTTAAGGACTAGATGTCATTTTTTCTTCAGTTTTGTGCCGAGTCTTCCAGCATTTTTCTGAAAACCAGATGCACTGCTTAGTAGGTTTCTGTGTCTTTCTGCTAAAACATCACCCTCCAGACTTACTCGCTAGAACCACCTTTCTTCCATTCAGTCTCTCAAGGCCTCGTCCGGCCCTGCGTCTCCCAGCCTCGGCACGAGGTCAGCTGGCGAGCCCCTGGTGCCCGGCTCTGCTGTGAGCCCCGCTCTGCTGTAAAGTGGCTTCTGGGCTTCTTGGACTGTAATTGAGCTTCCTTCCCCCGGGATTCTTCTCGCACACAAGTTCATCGCTTTGTTTAGGAGACTAAGAATAGGAGGAAAAGACACGAGCTAGACTCTGTGTCTGTCTCAGTAAGGTTCTCTCCCGCCTTTCCTACACGAGGGAGGGACGCATCCAGTTTCGTTTGTTTCATTGAGGGGGAAAAAGGACAGTTGTGAGTAGCCCGGGACCTTGTTGGTGGGACAGAAATGTCCCATATGGACTGAGTTCTGAAACTGCCCTTCTGTGCAGCCTTACAGGGTGGGGGGTGGGGATAGGTATTGATTTAAATTGCAAACTCCAGGAGGGTGAGAGTGAAAGGCCCTCAGGTGTGTCTGACTCTTTGCGACCCCGTGGACTGTAGCCTGCCAGGCTTCTCTGCGCAAGCGTTCCCAGATTAGCCTACTGCAGTGGGCCATTTCCTCCTCCCGGCTCTTCCTGACCCAGGGATCAGACCCAGGTCTTCTGTACTGCAGGCAGGTTCTTCACCTTCTGAGTCCCAGAGGAGCCCCCCCGAGAGGGTCGAGGCCCCGTGTGTCTCACTCTCTGTGAACGGCGCCCAGGGCAGGGCTGTGAGTCTGCCGACCCTTGATGGGCATCAGCTTCCACGCACGGGCTGACCTGCTGAAGAGCCTCTCGCCTCATGTGACGGTGGCCGCCCTGCCAGGTAACTTTCCCATCAGCACCGTGTTGTGAGTCTTCGATAAGAAAAGTGATGACTTTTTGAAAAATGTAGAATTTTCTTTTTGTAACCAGTAACTTCCATCTGCCCAGTCAAAATAATAATACGTTTGGGGAACAACTCAGTGATTCTTTCACCAAATGAAGAATGGAAACCAGCAAACATGCCCCCAAGAAGCCGACACTGGAAGAGAACCAGCTTCGTCTTACCAAGTAGCTCTTGTGAAAACTTACCCTTTTTTTGGCTTTTTTTTTGCACTTTTCAGCCTGCAGCTCAAGTGGGCCACAGGAGAATCGTGGTGCGCCTTCAGAGAGCCGCTGGCCGGCTCTTTGTATTCGTGGAAAACAGCTGCCGGTGAGGTCGGCTTTTGTTCCACGCGAAGGTGGAGAGGCTCGGTCTTGAGCCGCCTCGATCTTCTGTGGTGGCGGAGTTGGCAGATGTCGAGAGCTTGATCAGCGTCTTGGGGCGTTTGAGACGGCTTCCTAATGGGCTGGGGAAGAGAGGCACGCCTCCCACACAGCGCTTCCCACGCTCTTCTCTCGGTTAGTGTCTGGGCTGCTGCAGAGAATGAGTTAGATTGTTTGTTTCCATTTTTGTTTGTTTGTTTCCATTGCCTTATACCGAATGATAGAAGAATGATAGAAGCCCTGCGTTCCTTTCTTCTGCGGACTCAAGCGGGACGAGGCCTGTGAGAGGAGAGCTGTCCAAGCCCGGGACAGCCCTGGGGTGTAGCTCCCTCCTGCCCGCGGGCTCACAAAGGAGATGTCAGCAGTGGCTGAGCCTGAGCTTCGGTTGTGGAGGACTGAGCTCTCGCCTCTGTTATGATGAGGTGGTGAGGTGTTTCAAGTTAGAAACGAGCTTTAGGAACGTGCTTTGTGTTCGGGGGAACGTGTTGAGTGAGCGGTTTGGAAGGTCCTTTAATGCCACTAGCCTTGACGCATGTCTGTCTGTCCACCAGTCAGTCTTTCTCTCCCTTTTCTGGACTCTGGCGAGTGGCCTCCAGCCCAGCAGCCTGAAGGTCGCCGCAGGCAGCTGCTTCTGGGACGGTTTCCCCAGGAACCTCTCCGCCTGACTTCTGGGTGCAGCTCCCGCTTCACTTGTGGTCAGAACATTTAATTCAGGACCCAGTTCCTCACGGTCCCTCCCGCACCGTCCCTGGGCTCAGCGAGTCTCTGTGCATGTGCTCACTGTTCTCGGTCTCCCTGTGTGCCGTAGCAGTAGCGTGAGTCACTCAGCCGTGTCTGACTCTGAGTGACCCCGTGGACTGTAGCCCATCAGGCTCCTCTGTCCATGGAATCCTCCAGGCAAGAAGACTGGAGTGAGTTTCCTTTGCCAGCGGATCTTCCCGACCCGGAGATCGAACCTGGGTCTCTTGCATTGAGGGTGGATTCTTTGCCCTCTGAGCCTTCACGAAAGCCCAGGGTGCAGTGGAGGCTGTATCTTCCTGCTTCCCTCACTCACTCCCGAGTTCCCTGGTTCTCCCTGCATTTTGCACCCCTAAGTCCTGCCAGGTGGTTCTTGGAACCTGCCTCAGTTTCGCCTCACTCCAATTTATCTTATGCTTTGTAACAGAGTTGATCAGAATTCTTCGCTGATTTTTTTTTTCAAAAAAAGGGCTCCTCCTCTCTTCCAAGACTAAAGATCCCACTCTTTAAGAAAATTCACTTCTAAAGGTGGATTTTCAGCTTTCAGCAGCCTTACTACCCCTGAGCAAGATTTCCGACTCTTTAAACCCGTCCCGTCTTCTTTCCTCTGGGTGTTGCATTTTCTTGCTGTCTTTACATCCCAGAAGGCTTGCTTTCGCCTGTTTTCTGAACGTCTCCATCCCGAAGGCTCAGACCTCCTGGAAGAAGGTGACCTGGCTGGCTTCCCCATCTCTCTCCCCGCCTAATCCCTGTTGTGACGTGCTCTCTGATACGGCTTTGATACACAAATGTTTACCATCGTTTTTCCCCTCCTTGCTGAGCTTATAAGCTTGCTGGTATCTTCTGCATTTCTATATCTACAACTTTGTCTAAAAATAGTCTCCCACCTGTAATTATATTTGCTGAGTGAACACGGTGTAGTAGCTTTCCCATCTCTTGCTGAAGACCCATTTTCTTCTCTCCTGCCTTCATCCTTTCTTTCGACAGTCATAAACTGAGAGCCCGCTCTAGTGCTGAGTGTGTAGATGCATCTGAACAAAGCTAAGTTCCTTGCCCAGAAGGCGCTCATGTTCCAGCTTCTCCCTGAGACAAACCGTCCTTGTACCCACACTCCTCAGCTCTCGAAGAAACGGGAACCAGTCATTGTGGATGTGACTGTAGATGGCTCCGTGATTAAACCTGGCTTCAGCGAACACTATGCCTCCTTAGTGGTCTCCAGCTTTGAGGATCTGCCTCTTAGAGTTGGCGCTGCATCCCAGTGGCTGTGAGGATGCTGAAAACTCTACTCTCATGGTCTTGCCTGACCATGAAGTCAAGTCATTTTGCAGATTGTTCTGAAATAGAGACAGAGGTCCCCTAGATCCCAGTCTTATCTATAGTATTGAGACTCTCGGTAGACAGCTGCCAGTCTGCTAGAAGCAAGTCTTCCTTTGGTTGTTTGCTACGTGTTGTAAAGCAAAAGGGCTTCCCTGGTAGCTCAGCTGGTAAAGAATCCACTGACAGTGCAGGTTCGCTTCCTGGGTCGGGAAGGTCCCCTGCAGAAGGGACAGGCTCCCCGCTCCAGTATCTTGGGCTTCCCTGGTGGCTCAGATGGTAAAGAATATGCCCGCAATGCTGGAAACCTGGGTTCAGTCCCTTGCCTGGAGAATCCCATGGACAGAGGAGCCAGGTGGCTACAGTCTGTGGGGTTGCAAAGAGTGGGATACGACTGAGCGAATAATAAGCACAGCACAGCACACAGCATAAAGCACAAGCAAAAATAAAACAGCGGTGAATTACATCTTGGCATCCATACCGTGGAAAGCAACTTATTTTCAAAGTTTAAACTGTATGTTATGGATGAGGAAGAAAAAGCTATTGTGTGGATTCATAAAAATATGGTGTGGAAGCGTATCCATCCCCACGTGTTAGTTGGATAGTGGTAGTGGGAGGCAGTGGGAGATTGCCGTGTGGCGCGGGGGCTCTGTGACAGCTGGAGGGGTGGGTGGGCTGGGAGCCCCAGGAGGCTGGGGACAGGCATACCTGCGGCCGACTCGCGCTGATGCCTGCACAGACCAACAGGGCATCGTAAGGCAGTCGTCCTCCAGTTAAACATTTAAAAAGGAGAAGGCGTTATGGCAATGTCAATGGCGAATGTGTCCGTGGGAGTGCGCCTGAAATCTTGATCGGATCAGGACCGTTCTCTGCCTGTGTTTTTGAGTGACTGTTGTTCACAGGCTCACAGACTCAGGCTGCTCTGCTGTGCTGTTTTCATGCAGGACTTTAGAGTCCTGGGTTCCTTTTTTTTTAATTGTAACTACTGTGAAATGGTGTTTGCGGAGAGATTGCTTTCAATGCCAAAACCCAACAGTTTGTTTTCAAATTCCTGAAAACTAAAAAAAGAAACCTTGGTGACATCAATGTTCCAAATTCAAAATATCCACAAGTGGGCTCACCAGCTTCCTCCTTGAACCCACTGTTCCCTGTCTGTTCTGTCTGGTTAATTATGTCACCGTCCGCCCAGACAAAGCCCCAGCCCCTAAGCCATTCTCAGCGCAGTTTTCTCATCTGTACGGGAGAGCTGCCCTGCAGGCAGATCTTTCTTGGGAGGCCCCCTCCTGCCCTACACGTCTGCACCTCTGAGGCCCCTTCTTCAGACGGAGGCCCTGTCCTGAATTCCGCCTCGGAAATCTCTCTTATCCAGATCCCCCCCCTTTTTATCCTGCTTCTGCTGAATTCAACTTCTCATTACTTCTGGACCATTCTCTAACCTCTCAGTTGGTCCCTCTGTCATTATATGTTGATATACAGTAAAGTTCACTTTTGTGTAAAGTTTGGTGAGTTTTGACAGAGGAGGAGGCGTGGCCATCACCATAATCAGACACAGAACAGTGTCCTCGCCCCTACTCATGCCTAAAGAAGTGTTCCTGGGGCTTCCAGGGCTGCCCAGTGGTTACGACTCTGCTTTTAATGCAAGGATGGGGCTCAGTCCCTGGTGGGAAAACTGAGATCCTACTATGGAGCAATCAAAAAAAATTTTTTTTAACCTGAAAAATATTTATTCTCATGCCACCCCTTGTAGTCAAACCATCCCCCACCCTTAGCCCCTGGTAACCACTGACTTTCCCACGCCTTTTCCAAAATGTCATATAAATCGGTCTTCCTCTCTTTGAACACCTGGTCTGAGTCCATCCCTTCTTTTCAGTGATCTTTCTAAAGTGCATCTCTGTCATAGACCTCAAGAAATCCTTAATTTCTCTGAACTTCCATTTGCTGGTGACCGGGCAAGAGTATAAAGTAATTAGCCCAAAGAATTTATTTTTTAAAAAATTTGTTTTAATTGGAGGATAATTACAATATCGTGATGGTTTTTGCCATACATCAGTATGAATCGGCCGTGGGTACACAGTTGTCCCCCCAACCTGAGCCCCCTCCCCTTCCCTCCCCACCCAGCTAGAAGAATCCTGTTCCTCCAAAGGTTGGCTCCTAAAGAGGACCCTGAGTGACTCTCGTGGAGGCCAGAAAGGCAGCGTGTCACTGATTAGGCAGCGGTGCCCTGGAGCTGCTGGGGCAGAGGAGTGGAGGGGCCCGGGGAAGCACGGCCGCGGGCAGGCGGGCTGGGTCTGCAGGGCAGCGGGGTGGCAGGCGGGCTGGGTCTGCAGGGGGAGCCGGGATGAGCGCCTCAGAGTGTCCAGGTTGTGTCTGCGTGCCGGGGGACCCCTGCATGAGAGACTCCCCTCAAGTCCCACAGGGCTGGGAGGGCACCTTCTGAGTGGGTCTTCATGTTGAGAAGGGAGTCAGGGGCCCCGGTCTACATGGGAGTCTGCCTCACCGTCGCTGTGGCGGTAGCAGGGGCAGGGAGCAGGTGCCGTTGCCTGGCGGTGCGCGGGTGCTGAGGGAATCTGAGCTTCTGCCCCTGATTCTGGGCCATTGGAGCCTCTCCTTTTACGTCCTGCCCCTCACTGAATCGCCCCAAACCCTAAACAGCCCCTACCTTGGAGTCCAGGGTCCTCCTCGGATGCCAGGCCCCACCTGTGCCCCAGCGGCACCCACTCCACCTCCTTGAATCCTGTGCCCACTTCAGTCCCAACTGATGTCCGTGTTGTCTGCATTCTCCGTTTTCATACATACCTGGGTTTTGTGTCATAATTATTCATCTGTGTCTCTCTCCTCCCTCGAGCTTTGTTGAAGGATCTCCGTTCATGGCTGATGAAATGAAATTATTTCCTAAATAGTTTCAGAAAAGTGGAAAAGAGAGTAAGGCATTCCCCCCATCCTGCTCCTGTGTTCACGCTCTAGTGGCTGGTCTGTGATGGGCAGGCTGTGGTCTCGCATGTTCCCTGCAGTTGAGAATATATCAGGCGATCTGGTTTCAAACGCCGTCAGACAGCCAGCGCTCCTCAGGTGGCCCTCCGTGTGCACAAGCCGAGGACTCAGTCCAGGCAGAGCCAGGGCAGCGAGGGCCTGCAGCGGCACAGCCAGGCAGCCTGCTGTTGCAAAGAGCCAGCAGAGGCCCCCGATGGCGTGGGGCACCCGACCACCACCCTTCTTCACCCCTCACCCCCGTCAAGGCCCGTGTGTGCTGTCAAGTCGAGGTTGCCACCCGAAGCCTGGGATCGCAGAGACATGCTTGCTAAAGCTGTTGACTGGGTGGGCTTCCAGAATCTTCCAAGCCCATGCTGAGACACAGCACACCCCTCCCCCGAAGCTGGTGTCGCCCCCACTTCACTGCCTCCCTGAGCCTGTCTGGGAAACCCACGCTCGGGATTCGAGCCAGGGCAAGAGCCGGAGCACGTGGCTGACCGTGAAGTCTGCGGCCCACATGAGTCCCGGGGGCATCCGGCCCGTCCAGCCCTCGCGTCCGCTCCCATCTCGTATCTGCCCGTGTTCCGTTTACCAGGACGCAAGGAGGATGCCAGCTGCACCTGCCTCTCTCCCAGGGCAGCTCCCCCTGGGCCATGCGTCCCTGCTGAGGGTCTGGGGAGTCGCGGGGGCCTCTCCCCACCCAGGCTCACTTCCTCGAGAGAAGGTGTCGAGGATGGAGCCCCCGCTGACACCTCTCTGCCTCCCCCAGCCAGTCCCCAGGACAGCGGTCCCCAGCGGTGGACAGCAGCCTCCTTCCTGGCCGGGACTGCGGAGCACACAGGGCTCTCTGGTGGGTGGGAAGCCTCCCCTCATGGTCTCTGTCTCTCCGTTTAAAGCGTCCTTTCTCCATCCTCCTGCCCTCCCTCAGCTGCAGATGCCCCTCTGCCTGGGGAGATGCAGCTGCAGGCAGGCCAGCTGTGCTGGGCCCTGAAAGGCAGGGTGGGGCTCCTCTGTGCCCTGGGGTGCCCACAGAGCCTTTCCCCTCTCCCCGGCCTCCACACTCTGCAGTGGAGCCTGACGGGGCAGCCCCTCCGGCCTCCTGGGTCTGGAGCCCGAGCTGCACACGCCTCCGTGAGCCCAGGAGAGGACAGCTCTGACAAACCCCACGCCCCCATCCTCGACCTGCGTGCACTACGTCCAGAGGTCTAGCCGAGACACCCCCATGCCGCTTCAAAGGAAGACGCTCAAATGCCAGGGAGGCACAGAGCTCTCTGCTCTGAATATTTTTGCTTTTGAATCACAGATCTGAAGCTGCCTTGTTTGTATCTAAAATTCCACAGCGCTGATCATGTTCCCTGTCACTGTTGCAAAGGCTGAGCCTGGTCCAGGCCTGTGGGATCCGGGGCCACCCTAGCAAAGACCACCTTGTGAATGACCTTGTGAAGAGCCTGAAGGCTTTTGGTACAACTCAGATCCTAGGAAAGTCTGCTTCCGGGGCCCCAAATAGGAGACTGATGGGTACGTCTGGGTCCTTTGGCTCGAGAGCCCTGCAGGACTGTCCGCGACCCTCCCGGTCCCGGTGTGGGGGTCCTTGGCTGTCTTAGTTGGGAGGACACCATGACCAACCAGGGGCAGGGTTTCTCTTCTTGGCAGTCCCAGCTCCTCAGCTCAGCCCTGGCCTCTCCCGTCTCACAGAGCCTCGCTGAGCTCCGTGCCTGAGGGCCCACACGTGTGTGGCGCTCCATCAGTTTGGCTGAGTCCAGCTCTCGGCAGCCCATGCACTGGCCCACCCGGCTTCTCTGTCTTTGGATTCTCCAGGCACGAATGCTGGAGTGGGCTGCCATGCCCTCCGGCAGGGGATCTCCCAACCCAGGGGTCTCTCACGTCTCCTGCGTTGACAGGCGGGCTCTTTACCACTGGTGCAGTGGACTGGGTGGCTGCAGCATTCTCCCCGCAAATTTGTATGTTGACATACGAATGTGACAGTATTCGGGGCTGGGGGCTTTGGGGCTGGTGAAGAGGTCATGAGGGAGGCGCCCTCAAGACTGAGAGATCAGTGCCCTCATCAAAGAGACTCCAGAGAGCCCCCCACCCCGCCCCTTCCCACACGAGACTGTCCTGCGTACCAGGACGTGGGCTCTCCCCAGACGCTGAGCTTGCTGGCTCCTTAATCTAGGACTTGCCAGCCTCTGGAATGGTGAGAAATAAACGTCTGTTGTTTATAAACCACCCCATCTATAGTATTGTGTAATAGCAGCTAAGACACAGGGACTCTCAATCTTGGCTACACATTAAGATCACCCAGGGAACGTTTGAGGCCCCAGGGTCCAGACTGTCGTGTGTACAACAGGGAGCTAGTGGGAGCCCACCGCACGGCACAGGCGCTCTGCCGCCTTGCTGGGGGGCTGGGTGGCTGGGAGGGGGCGCCGCAGGGAGGGTGAGTGTGTGTGTGTGTGTCTGTGTGTCTGTGTGTATATAGCGCTGGGCACCGGGGAGAGGGCGCTGTGGTGGCCTAGATGGGGGGCTGGGCAGCGGGGAGAGGGCACCACGGTGGCCTAGATGGGGGGCTGGGCAGTGGGGAGAGGGCGCTGTGGTGGCCTAGATGGGGGCTGGGCAGCGGGGAGAGGGCGCCGTGGTGGCCTAGATGGGGGGCTGGGCAGCGGGGAGAGGGCGCCGTGGTGGCCTAGATGGGGGCTGGGCAGTGGGGAGAGGGCGCCCTGGTGGCCTAGATGGGGGCTGGGCAGTGGGGAGAGGGCACCACGGTGGCCTAGATGGGGGGCTGGGCAGTGGGGAGAGGGCGCCGTGGTGGCCTAGATGGGGGCTGGGCTGGGGGGAGAGGGCACCGTAGGGAGGGCAAGTGTGTGTGTGTGTGTCTGTGTGTCTGTGTGTGTATAGCGCTGGGCACCGGGGAGAGGGCGCTGTGGTGGCCTAGATGGGAGACTGGGCAGCAGGGAGAGGGCGCCGCGGTGGCCTAGATGGGGGGCTGGGCGGCGGGGAGAGGGCACCGCATGTGCGCGCGCGCGCGCGCGTGTGTGTGTGTGTGTGTGTGTGTGTGTGTGTGTGTAGAGCTGATTCACCTCACTGTGCAGGAGAGAGGGACACAGCAGTGTGAAGCAGCCGCACCCCGATTAAGGGAATCCAGCGCCCAGGCTGGCTCTCAGACCAGTGGAATCAGAATGCTGGGGAGGCAGGGAGTGGAGGATAGGACCCAGGGATCGGCGTACTTCGAAGCTTCCAAGATGCTCCCCCAGGCAAGGCTGAGCCGTCACTTTCATCAGGACTGTGAAACGGGCATTGTTGCCGTTTTGTTGACCCGTGCAGTTCCTATGACAAGAACTAGGTTCTGGTTGCCCAGGAAAGTAAGGCTTCTTTTCTGTCACTGCAAAGTCTGAAGTCAGATTTTCCACTGGAATAGGAAACAAACGCCAAGTTTATTTAAAAGTGCTCTTGATCTACCTAAAACTAGGAAGTATAAAGCGTCCCGTGGGAGGGTTTATTCCCACGTTGGAGTGCGTCTCGGCTTCCTCTGAACCAGGCCAAAGTGGCCCCGGGACTTCCTAGGGCTGTCACTGAACTGAAAATTCTGGGGTCGTGCATTGGGTGACCGAGAAAATGATTGAGACGGGTTTTTCACCAGACAGTGGACAGTCATTTGGAGAGGCGACGGGTCCCTGTAAATCGTACTCTTCTCTGCTGTGTTTCCAGACTGGAAGACACACGCGCAGAGGGTTGCTCCTAGTTGATTATGTTCAGTGATTGTTTGTTTAAAACTTTGAAAGAAGAGCAGATGCGGCACGCTGGCCCTCAGTTAAACACGCGAACGTTTTCAGGCTAAGAAAATAAACAACCAAATTGGTGATTTGTTTTATTACCAAACCGGTCAAGTTGCAGAGGCAGGGAAGAGTCCGGCTCCTGGACTGGAGCAGGTTAAGTGTTCTTGTCAAGAAAGACTGAAAACTCAAAAAGCTTTACTGTTGGTTGCATGTCCCTGAAATCAGAAAGTGATCCGTTTGGTACCTACCAACCAAAGACCTTTACCCGTGACATGGATGTTTTTAAATCTGAGAGATGGGCTTTCCAGAACTCTGCAGATGACGTCTGCTTTGGCATTTGGGCACCATATTTAAGGCCTGATGAGCCTGGTGGAAGGAGTGCTCTGGTCCTAATTACCCAGAAGGCAAGGAAAAAAATCCCTCGAATAGAAAACAGGGGAGGGGAAATATGTCTTGAAAGTTTCATTAATTGCAAAATGAAGTTAAATGGAGCGTTCAATAAAAGTACTTCTCAGAACCAACGGAGGGTTTCTCAGAAAGAGCCCATTATAGCTGGATCCTCTAAAGCAGTGGAAATCCCAGGAACAAAAGCCAAATGCCTGGAAATTGAGTTTCCGAAGAATCTCTGAACTGGTACAGCTCGATAATTTACAAAATAGAATGGAATCACTGACTGCTCTAAAATCTGCTCAGCTAAAATGGAATAAGGCGTTTAGCTTCCATGGACCATGCCATGCAGCTCTTGCTAATGTTATTATTTTTTTAACTGCCATTTATTAAACATTTTCCTGTGAGCCAGGGCCTGTGTTTTGACATTCATGATTCTGCTCTGGGTGATTACACAGACTCTGCCTGTCACAGAAGTCGTTAGTGCATCATGGAAGGGTCCTGACGCCAACTCTTTGGTGTTTGGAGTAAGGTAAGATCTGTGATCTGATTCTGCGAAATCTGACATCTGAAGTATTATTTAGCTGTGTGTGAAAGCTAATCTTGAAAATAAGATTTCCATTCCTGTGACATGTTTTACAAATTGGACCTCCATTCAGGAGAGAAAAAGAGAAAAATAAAGGAAGTCTGCTTTCTTTTTAGCTTAAAGCATGGGTTAAACTGGGTGTTTGGGCAGATTATTTTCAAGGCCACTGTAGGCCAATGCGTATAAATCTGGGGTTTTGAAGATTGGAAGCAGTTCAGATAAACCGCCAGGGTAAATTCCTACCCTTCGGCACATGAGAGAAATAACTGCTAGCTGCATCTCGGGGACTGGAATTGCTGTTTAAAGATAATCAGAATTGCAGTTAGCATCATCAAAGGGTGACCTGAAGCTTAACTTTCTTAATTACACATATCAAGAACTTGGGATAGCAACCCTGACTGAAATGAGTGATAAGTCAGGTAACATCAACGCCCTTTTACTCAACTGCCATCTTTCATTTACCTGACCAGCAGCGCGTTCACCTTAGCTAATGAAGGCTGCAAAGCACAGGTAGAATACTTAGTAAATCTGGTGACACTGGTTACTGCTGCGGACTGATTTTACCATAAGAAACTTTTTTAGGTATTTGTATTGAGTATTAGATGGAATTAAAAAAAGAAACTGCGCACAGCCAAATAACCTCGAGCCCGTGTGGACGTGCTGGCTCCTCTCGGGAAGATGTTGAAATTAACTTCTCTGGGTGGGGGATGTGCTTGCAGTGACAGTTGACACCGTTTGTGTTTTGTTATTTGCCCAAGCAGAACCCCCACGCCCCTCAACTTCCCGTCCGCCTCTCCCCCAGCGCCTGCGATCCCCATCCAGCTGTGCCTCTTGTGGACTGACTACTCGAGGTCTGCTTGCCAGTGGACTTACCTTGTGACGCTCGTTCCACTCGGTGTGGCTTCAAGGCTCACCCACGTGGTAGCATGCGTCAGAACTTCCTTCTTTTGTAAAGATTTTTTTGGAATGGACCGTTTTTTTAAAGTTTTGATTGGATTTGTGACAGTATTGCTTCTGCTTTATGTTTTGGTGTTTTGGCCGCAGGGCATAGGGGGTCTCAGCTCCCTGTGTTGGGAGGCCAAGTCTCCATCCACTGGACCACCCGGGGGTCCCAGAGCGTCCTTCCTCTACAGGCTGAATCATATCCCATTGTCTGCGTAGACCACGTTTCTGCTGGGTACTGACCAAATGGTGGGATTGTTGTAGATGTAACACCAGACAAAATGTTTAAATCAGTTTACATTCCTGCTTGGTGTGTATGAGAGTTCCTGATGTTTTATTTACTCTCCAACCTTAGAATTGTCAGTCTCTTTATTGTTAGAAAATTAGCTATGTTCGTAACCATATCCAGCGTTGTTTTTTGCTTGTTTTTACTTATTATATTTCTCGGATTATTAGTTACTCCCTACCACTTGCTTACCCAGGTTTCTTGGCTGTCCTCGTCTGGCCACACCTGCCCAGGTCTCTGGCCCATTTTGCAGCTGTGTTTCCTTGTCTCATTCTTGCGGATTTCCAAGCAGCCTTTATCTCTTCTATACTGCCTTTCCCTAGTCAGTTCAGTTCAGTCGCTCAGTCGTGTCCGACTCTTCGCGACCCCATGAATCGCAGCACGCCAGGCCTCCCTGTCCATCACCAACTCCCGGAGTTCACTCAGATTCACGCCCATTGAGTCCGTGATGCCATCCAGCCATCTCATCCTCTGTCAGCCCCTTCTCCTCCTGCCCCCAACCCCTCCCAGCATCAAAGTCTTTTCCAATGAGTCCGCTCTTCTCACAAGGTGGCCAAAGTACTGGAGTTTCAGCTTCAGCATCAGTCCTTCCAAAGAAATCCCAGGGCTGATCTCCTTCAGAATGGACTGGTTGGATCTCCTTGCAGTCCAAGGGACTCTCAAGAGTCTCCTCCAACACCACAGTTCAAAAGCATCAATTCTTCGGCGCTCAGCCTTCTTCACAGTCCAACTCTCACATCCATACATGACCACAGGAAAAACCATAGCCTTGACTAGACGGACCTTAGTCGGCAAAGGAATGTCTCTGCTTTTGAATATACTATCTAGGTTGGTCATAACTTTCCTTCCAAGGAGTAAGCGTCTTTTAATTTCATGGCTGCAGTCACCATCTGCAGTGATTTTGGAGCCCCTAAACATAAAGTCTGACACTGTTTCCAGTGTCTCCCCATCTATTTCCCATGGAGTGATGGGACCGGATGCCATGATCTTCGTTTTCTGAATGTTGAGCTTTAAGCCAACTTTTTCACTATCCACTTTCACTTTTATCAAGAGGCTTTTTAGTTCCTCTTCACTTTCTGCCATAACGGTGGTGTCACCTGCATATCTGAGGTTATTGATATTTCTCCCGGCAACCTTGATTCCAGCTTGTGCTTCTTCCAGCCCAGTGTTTCTCATGATGTACTCTGCATAGAAGTTAAATAAGCAGAGTGACAGTATACAGCCTGATGTACTCCTTTTCCTATTTGGAACCAGTCTGTTGTTCCGTGTCTAGTTCTAACTGTTGCTTCCTGACCTGCATACAGGTTTCTCAAGAGGCAGGTCAGGTGGTCTGGTATTCCCATCTCTTTCAGAATTTTCCACAGTTTATTGTTTTTCCTATTTGGAACCAGTCTGTTGTTCCGTGTCTAGTTCTAACTGTTGCTTCCTGACCTGCATACAGGTTTCTCAAGAGGCAGGTCAGGTGGTCTGGTATTCCCATCTCTTTCAGGATTTTCCACAGTTTATTGTGATCCACACAGTCAGTGGCACCCCACTCCAGCACTCTTGCATGGAAAATCCCGTGGACAGAGGAGCCTGGTGGGCCGCAGTCCATGGGGTCGGTCGTGAAGAGTCGGACACGACTGAGCCACTTCACTCTCACTTTTCACTTTCATGCATTGGAGAAGGAAACGGCAGCCCACTCCAGTGTTCTTGCCTGGAGAATCCCAGGGACAGGGGAGCCTAGTGGGCTGCCATCTATGGGGTCACACAGAGTCGGACACAACTGAAGCGACTTAGCAGCAGCAGCAGTCAAAAGCTTTGACATAGTCAATAAAGCAGAAATAAATGTTTTTCAGGAACTCTCTTGCTTTTTCAATGATCCAGCAGATGTTAGCAATTTTATCTCTGGTTCCTCTGCCTTTTCTAAAACCAGCTTGAACATCAGGGAGTTCACGGTTTACATATTGGCTGAAACCTGGCTTGGAGAATTTTGAGCATTACTTTAATAGTGTGTGAGATGAGAGCAATTGTGTGGTAGTTTGAGCATTCTTTGGCATTGCCTTTCTTTGGAATTGGAATGAAAAGTGACCTTTTCCAGTCCTGCGGCCACTGCTGAGTTTTCCAAATTTGCTGGCATATTGAGTGCAGCACTTTCACAGCATCATCTTTCAGGATTTGAAACAGCTCCACTGGAATTCCATCACCTCCACTAGCTTTGTTCATAGTGACGCTTTCTAAGGCCCACTTGACTTCACATTCCAGGATGTCTGGCTGTAGGTGAGTGATCACACCATCATGATTATCTGGGTCATGAAGATCTTTTTTGTACAGTTCTTCTGTGTATTCTTACCACCTCTTCTTAATATCTTCTGCTTCTGTTAGGTCCATACCATTTCTGTCCTTTATCGAGCCCATCTGTGCATGACATGTTCCCCTGGTATCTCTAATTTTCTTGAAGAGATCTCTAGTCATTCCCATTCTGTTGTTTTCCTCTATTTCTTTGCATTGATTGCTGAAGAAGGCTTTCTTATCTCTTCTTGCTATTCTTTGGAACTCTGCATTCAGATGTTTATATCTTTCCTTTTTGCTTCTCTTCTTTCCACAGATGTATATAAGGTTTCCTCAGACAGCCATTTTGCTTTTCTGCATTTCTTTTCCATGGGGATGGTCTTGCTCCCTGTGTCCTATACAATGTCATGAACCTCATTCCATAGTTCATCAGGCACTCTATCAGATCTAGGCCCTTAAATCTATTTCTCACTTCCACTGTATAATCATAAGGGATTTGATTTAGGGTGGAGGGGTGCCCTGGAGAGGCGCCCTCACCTGGGAGCCGTCGCGCACGGCCTGTCCTGGGGAAAGAGGGTGCAGCGCGCCGCAGGGTCAGGGAAAGGAGAGCTCGCCTTGCATCGCGGTTCCCGGGGAGGGGCTGGCCGTCGTGGGCGCGCCCCTCCCTGGAGCCGAGTGCCCCTCCCTGGAGCCGAGCGCCCCTCCGTGGAGCCGAGCTCCCCCGAGCCTCTGTCAGAAGGTGCTCCCAAGTTGCCTTCACGCGGCGGCATCACTCCTGGTGCTGAGGAACGAGAGACAAGTCCTTGGTCTCACAGACGCAGTTCTGGTGGCAGAGAAAGTCGATAGATGATGGAGGAGAGTTTAAAGAGGAGCAGGGGTGGCGGGAGGGTGCAGGAAGGCAGCCTGTGGGTGTGAGAGGCGCCCATCCAGGGGGCCACGGGGTCCTCGGGCAGGAGCAGGCTCCTTCAGAGCTTGGGGGGGCCCCGGAGTGTGTGGGGGGAGAAGGGGCCCAGACCCAAACCCTGCTTCCACAGCCCATCTGCAGCCACACTGCTTTTACCCTCCTGCAGTGAAATCTGTGCAAAATGCAGCCTCTCACCCACATCCATCGCCAGCCATCCCTCTGACGGCTTAACTGTGCTGTCCCGGACGCACAGAGGAGAGGCAGCTATGGAAGTGTCTGCACACGCCGCGCTGTCCCGGACGTGCAGAGGGGAGGCAGCTACAGCAGGGTCTGTGCACGCCGCGGGCCTGGCTGCAGGGAAGTCGTGGTGCCTTCTGCGCGCCCCCGTAGGCTCCCTGGGCCTGTGACTCGGTGACGCTCTGTGCCGCCTTCGTGACGTGATGCTTCTGATACGGCGAAACTCCTTAGTCAGGTCCCAAACAAAACAAAGCCCGTCCTCCCCTGTCTTGTTCCTTGCGGCCGGACGTGCGTGGACATTGCAGGGAAAGCGCTTCGTGTTGACATGTCACAGCGTTGGGAATGTCCAGCAGGCGCTGACAACTGCAGGGCACGTGGGGTGTTTCTGGGCTGCGTGGCCCATCCCATCTGGGCATTTCAGGTCCACCCTCAGAGTGAAGCTGATGACCTCAGTTGTCACGGGACCACTGGATCAGCCCCCAGAAGCGACTGTGGTCCCGGGGGACACGGCAGGTGGGCCTGGGAGACTCTGGCAGGCTCCCTGGGTTCTGTTTTGTGTGTGACGTGCAGCGAGAAGACAGCTTCGAGTAGAGAAGTGGTCTGTGTGTGTGTTTAATGACAGTTTTATTAACTGACTGATTTCTGGCTGTGCAGGGTCCTCACTTGGCACAGGCTTTTCTCCAGTTGCAGCGAGTGGGGCTGCCCTCCAGGTGCGGGGTGCAGGCTTCTCTTGTGGCCGAGAATGGGCTCCAGGGCGGCCTGCGGGCTGCAGGAGTTGTGGCTCCTGGCTCTAGAGCGCAGGCTCAGGGGCTTGACACAGCGGCTGAGTTCCTCTGGGGCGTGTGGGATCTTCCCGGACCAGGCGTCGAACCCCTGTCTCCCGAATCAGCCCGTGGCTTCTTCGACACTGAGCCACCAGGGAAGCCCCGTGATCTGCGCTTTCATCTCCTGCACACGATGGAGTGGAGACTGAGGGTCAGAGCCTGTCAGCAAGAACTCGCCCCCCTCACCCCGCAGGAGAGCTGCAGAGGTGCGAGCTGACCTCAGTCCTTTCTGCCCAGAGTCCAGCTGTCTGTCCCAGAGCACCCAGACTGCCCGTCCAGGCCTCCCGGAAACATCTCAGCAGAATTCTGCTGTCCGCTTTACGGTGGCACCTCCGTGGGGTCCTCTGAACTCCACTTCATAATAAGTACAGGTGTTGGGTACCTTCCCATCCACGCCCCCAATCCATTTTCAATCGCTTCCTACAGTGAAGATCAAATCCATGCAAACTAGCTAGAAGCAGCCTTGCAGCTGAGTTTCACAGGTGGGCTGTCCGGCCCTGCAGGCGCCCCCTCCTGAGCCCCTCTGACGCACACCCCACCTTGGCTGCACTGCCCTCTGCTCCGGGGTTTGCCTGGGGTCTGCGAAAGCAGGAGCGTCTCCTGTAACTGGAATCCCCGTGCCAGGCCTGCCAGACAATAGACAGGTAATTGGATAAGCCCTCAGCTGGAACTGCCAACAATAACAAAGAAAACTGCCGCACTGTCCTTGGTGTGCTTCTCCGAGAGGGGCTGTTTGCACGTGAAGCCACTTAAAACTCATCTTTAGTTTCTCAACAACGGTAAAACTTCAGTCATGAAACCGAGGCGCTCTCAGAACGCGTTCTAGGAGACTTGGGGCTCTGAGGTGTTTAGTACCAGAGGGGAAGGGCTTGTTTTAAGCTCTCTTCCACCTCGTGGCCCCACGGGTATCAGCTTGAAGGGCAGCACCGGCCATGTCCAGCGGATCGTGCTGTGCGTGGTCGAGGATTGGGGGCCCAGAGGACACTGTGGGGCTATCACAGGGTTTGCCTGTGTTTTCATGAAATCTAACATTATTGAATATGACCTCAGTTCTTAACAGGGCTTCCCTGGTGGCTCAGAGGTTAAAGCGTCTGCCTGCAATGTGGGAGACCTGGGTTCGATCCCTGAGTCGGGAAGATCCCCTGGAGAAGTCAATGGCACCCCATTCCAGTACTCTTGCCTGGAGAATCCCATGGATGGAGGAGCCTGGGGGCTGCTGTCCATGGGGTTGCAGAGTCAGACTCAACTGAGCGACTTCACCTTCAGTACTTAATGGTCTTCAGATCACCCACACTTTGGCTATCGGAAGTTATTTATTGATTTTTTGATATAAAAGGAGATCGGGGCGAATGGGCAGATGAGCACGTCATAGTAGTTGCCACAGCAGCACACCAAGGAATGCCTCTCCCGTGAGGGCCACACATAGAGGGTGTGCGGCCGAGCCTGTTTCTGTTGTTGAGTATATTGGTGAGGGGATGTTTTGGGTCCTAGAATGTAATGACAGCAGGATTATGCTCTTTGCAGCTTGGGTGTAGGTGGACTTGGATGAGATGGTTGGATGGCATCACTGACTCAATGGATTTGAGTTTGAGCAAACTCCGGCAGACAGTGAAGGACAGGGAAGCCTGTCATGCTGTGAAGAGTTGGACTAAGCTGGACACAACTTAGCAACTGAACAACAACAGCAACCAATTAGGTCAACAGACACCTGGGTTCACCCAAGCGCCTAGAAGATTCTTCTCTGGGGAGGTGGGGTGCATGGCAGAACTGTTGCTGGCTCCTCACCCAGTGCCTCTGCTCATATGTGGCAGCTTGAAGAAAACTTTATTTCTTCTAAAATAAAGGTGGGAAGAGTCCAAATATCAGCCTTCGTGGCTCTCCAGTGTGGGGAGGTGTCGTTTAAGATGCCATTTGGTGCTGTTGCTTAGTTGCTCAGCCATGTCCAACTTTGTGACCCCTGTGGACTGGAGCCCACCAGGGCCCTCTGTCCATGGGATTCTCCAGGCAGGAATACTGGAGTGGGTTGCTGTTTCCTTCTCCAAGGGATCTTCCCGACCCAGGAATTGAACCCACGTTTCCTGCATTGGCAGACAGATTCTTTACCACTGAGCCACCAGGGAGAAGGTGAAGTCGCCCAGTCGTGTCCGACTGTTTGCGACCGCGTGGACTATAGCCTACAAGGCTCCTCTGTCCATGGAATTGTCCAGGCAAGAGTCCTGGAGTGGGTGCCATTTCCTTCTCCAGGGGGTCTTCCCGAGCCAGGGGTCGAACCTGGGTCACCTGCACTGCGGGCAGACACTTTACCGACTGAGCCACCAGGGAAGCCCCATAGGTAAGCATATACAGCCCGTTAATTAAACAGGGAGAATTGGGGTCAAGTGGCATGGCAGATGGACCTCAGTAACGTTTCCCGGGAAGTCTCAGAATGCGGTGTATGAAGAAATGACCCAAATCTGGCTTAACCAGAAGACAGAAAAGCTCTCTGTCTGTCTCTCCTGGTCTTAACGGGGGATGGAAGATAAGAAGAAGCAGGGCCTCACAGATGGGGACCAAGGGAGCAGTGTATGCCGCAGTCTCCCTATGTCCCTTCTTGAAACAGCGGCCCAGCAGTTCCGGAAGTGGCCTTTCCCTCCTCTCAGCTGGTGTCTCTTCCTTCTGGAGGCACGCCCTCTTAATCCTCTTGGTTCATCCTTTGTATCCTCTCACTACTCATTTGCTGCGAGATGTCTGTAAAAGCACGAAACGGCGTCTTCACTAGGAGGGCCTGGAGAAGGTCTTGTCTCTGTCCCCTGCCGTTGCTGCAGGGCCCAGAAGCCAGTGGAGATGAGCCTCAGAGGCCACGAGCCTGGAGGAGGGCTGGAGGGTCCGAGTGGGCGGGGACCCACGCCCGCACTCCCCGCCGAGGTCTGTTCAGGGTGCAGGGAGCCTCGTCACCTTGCTCCGCACCCTCGTCTCTGAGCTAAGAAGACTGAAGTGCACGCCAGGGGCTGAGCCTGTGGATCAGTGGCTGGGCGAGTATGCCAAGGGCAGATACTCGAATGAGGAGCTTAGTCAAGAGAGGCTCACAGAAGTGAAAAGAAAGCGTGTTAGTCACTCAGTCGTGTCTGACTCTGCGACCCCATGGACCGTAGCCCGCCAGGCTCTTCTGTCCATGGGATTCTCCAGGCAAGAACACTGGAGTGGGCTGCCATCCAGGGAATCTTCCCGACCCAGGATGGAACCCCTGCATGGAGGGGCATTCTTAGCACCTGAGCCTCCAGGCAAGCCCACTGCAAAGAGGAGAGAGTGAAATGGACTTCGTGGATTTTTTTTTTCGGTAGGCATAGGCTGTTTTCGTTCTTTATCATTGTCAGTTTATTTTGGTTTGCCTTTGACCTTCACCACCCCAGCTGGGCAGTGTAAATTGTGCTTGTTAATTTGCCTCCCTTGACAAGTCTGTGGAGGCCTCTCTTTTCAAGGAGTTTGTCAAGTTAAGAAGAGAGAGTGTTTGTTGTACGTTGCACACCTCTACTCCCGTGATCCAGTCCAGAATGGCCTTGGAAATTCTAAGTGGGCTGACACAAAGCAAAACGTCTCTGGTTTGCGAAAGTCTGCCTGGATACATCTCCATGTGCATTGATTGATTGGTTTTGCAGGAAAATCCAGCCAAGACAAGGCCTTCTGACACTGGCATTAGCCCCGCTCTTTATGCATCCATTTATACACTCTACATTTTGTCTATAAAATATGCCACTTAAAAAGAGTTATCCTTTCATAGAAAGTGGACTTGAATTTTTAAAAATATATAGCATCATGGAAATATTGCTGCATTCCCAAACCCTCCTAAAAGGTTGAGAAGCTTATTTTCCTTCGATCCCTGTCTTTGCTGTGATTTGAGACTGGATTGTAAACAAGCTATAATGCAAGGGGCTGCCAAGAGGCATGCAGCAGAAGCAGGCCCAGAAATAGAAGCTGAGTTTATAGGCAGTGAGATAGGGTAATTAGTTTTTATATTTAAAAATATCCTCAAACCAGAGGAGTCTGTTGTCTCAGATGGAGAAAGGAATTGGGTTTGAATCCCAATACTTTAAATAATAGCTTAGTGGAAATGGCTTTGTATAAAATTTATACATAAATCTGCATATGTGTGTATATATGTATGTAATAAATATCTCTTCCTCTCAAACACAGGAATTAAAGTGTCAGTTTAAATCCAAAAATTCAGATTGCACAAATCACTTATACTTATAATTCCTGGCCGTAAATGTTGCCCATATAGCTGGTTGCCCCACTATCTGTGTTTTTGTTTTTCCTTTGAGCAGTTATTTGAAGTCCCAAATTCAAACAAACAAAAACGTCTCCTGCTTTTTTGCCTGGAGAGCAGGAACTGTATCTGGTGTTTACTCAAGAGCTTTAGGTCTTTTATCCAGCTGTGGCTCACTTTGGAACATGCATTGAAGCCCTGGATGTAGGTGGAACAGTCTCAGAAGAGGACGGAGTGGCTGCTGATGTCACGTTGTGTAAATTCAGCAGACCTTCTGCACAGGCCAGGGTCTTAGCCCTGTCTCTGTGGTTCTGAATTGTCAGATCCTGGTTTTGGATCTTGAACCGGTCTTTGCTCTTCCAGACTTGCATCACGACTCCGGGAGGGCATCCTGTCTGAACCGTGCTGTCGCCCCAGCCTGGGTCAGTGGGCACAGAGGGAAATAGCCTCTGTGAGCTGGGCGGAGGCCTCCCATCGGGGAGCCAGGCCCTGACTCTCTGCTGAGGGCTCCGCTAGTGAAACCACCACTGCTGAGGCATCTTGTGTTTCCACAGAGAAAAGTCTAAGAATGGGATGAACTTGTAAACAAGAGGAAGCTGAGCCGCCTTCCTTACTTGGTCTGCCTTTGAGCAAAGAGCGGTCAGAAGCATGAACCCCTTGGTGCCTGCTCTGTGCTTCCTAAGAGCGTCTCATCAGCCCTGCTATCTCTGTCTCTTTCTCTGCCTCCTGTCATAAATCTCTGTTTCAAAGGAAAGAAGAGAGAGGGTTGTTAAAGCATAAACTCTGGGTCAGCTCCTATTACGTCACACTCTAAGATGATGTCCCAAACCTTTTGTTGAACTGAAATGCTAGACTGGTTTGAAATAAACGGAGCCATCCGTCGCCTGGGGATAGGAAATCTTTCTGTTGTAAGAGGGTGGCTGCGTGGTTGGTGTGTGGTGTGTTTGCCTGTGCGGAAAGTGGGCTGGGCTCCGGAATAGTGTCTGCCCCGTGGGGACTGGGCACAGAGGGCAGCACCCCGCCCCGCAGATGCCCCCGAGAGCCAGAGGGAGCGGATTGGGGCGCCTTCAGGCTTGTGGGGCGGCTGTCATTCGGGCAGCGTTTCTTCCGCCTGCTGAAGTTCGCAGTGTCAGAGCGCGTTTTTCTGTCTTGCACCCCGTACCTCACAGGCTTGTTTGCCATCTGCTCGTTTCCATTGCAAACTGCTCTTTACACAATGTTACTCGGTGTTAATTAGAACATGTGTCTCTTTGTCATTCATCTGGGGAAGGGGGTTAATGATGATTTATATCCCTTTAATTGGTTTTCCTCCAAACTGTTATATGTCGTTTATTATTTTACAGGAGCTCCAAGAGAATAGAAAGAGGAAGATCACCTCATTTTTATTCTTCATGACCTTATTTTTAAAAAATCACTGCCATATTTGAAAAGGATAGCCAACAAGGACCTGTGGTATAGGTCAGGGAACTCTGCTCAATATTATTTAACAACCTAAAGGGAAAAGAAGTTGAAAAAGAATAGGGACATATGTATGTGTATTTGAACCACTTTGCTGTATGCCGGAAACTAACACAACATTGTTAATGAACTATACTCCAATACACAATAAAAAGCTAAAAAAATGACAAGTAGGAAAAAACCCCAATCTTGGCCTAATGTTGCAGTGTTTAAAGAGTACGGTCCTTCATATCATAACGTAGTAATAGAGTGTGTCTTGACTGCTCACCTGTGAACAGCTCATTATCAGTCATGTTTGTCAGATCATTTGTGAACAGGTAACGTGTTCACACGACTCAGAATTTCAAAGGGACTGGCAGATGCAAAGGCTCACGCACAGCAGCCCCGGGTGAGCCGCAGCGAGGCCCGAAGCACAGCACCCGGAAGAGCGGAGAAGAGCGGGAAAAAGTGCAGGCGAATGCCCCGGCGCTTTGCAAAGACCAGGAATCAACACAGCATTGTCCATCAACTATGCTTCAGTAAAAAAAAAAACGAACAAAAACTCCAAAGGGTCCTAGAAGGTCTGCAAGGGAGGGGCCCCCCAGCCCCCCCGCGATTCCTCTACCCGAGCGCCTGGTTGCCTTTCCCATCAGCCTCTGTGTTATCAGGGTCTTGTACGTATATGTGCCTTAAGTCTTGTGTATACACATATATTCAGTACATCAGTATAGGCATATATGGGTGCACATTTAAGTACATGCGTGCACATGTGTGTATATATTATTTTCCCCCTTTTTTATACAGAGGGTGGCAGGCATAGATGTTGCTCTGCACGTGGGCTTTTCACCTAATCCATTTTGGAACTCAGGGCATATGAGTAAGTTAAGAGCGAGCTCCCTCTTTCTTTGTTACTACGGCTTATTCACGAGTCCCTTACTGATAGATATTTAGACTGCTTCCGATTTGTTCTGGGACAGATAATGATGCGGTGGAGAGCTTGTATTAAAGTATTTTGAGCGTCCGTAGAGAGAAATCCTAGAGGCAGGATGCCTGCAGCCACAGGTGAGCGTCTGCACTTCGACCTGTCCTGCCCCCATAGGAGTCAGCAGCTGGCAGCAGTGCCCATGGCCCGAACAGTGGGTGGCCTTTCTCCCATTTGTGAAAACCGTAGGTGAAGTAACCGTCAGAGTTTACGGGTCAGTCCGTGCTGTCCTTTCTCTTGCTTTGAGTGGTGCTGGGCATGGTGAACAATGTAAACAGCATGTATACATTTCAAAGATGGAAGCCTGTCTGTGCCTCCCCTCAAAACACCAGTAAATTATATCTGGTTTCTGGTAACTTAGACCGCTCGTTTCTATCCTGCTGTGTGATTAACAGTGCGTACACTGTACATGTTGGGAGATACCTAATATTCTCCCTAGATGATTACTGGAGCACGCTGCTGAAATCAGGTTTCAACTGAAATTATTTTTGAGGATGATGCATTTCAAACTAATCTAATCCAGGCTTTCGTTTATAAGGGTACATTAGCTGATATCTTTGAAGATACAATATTTTAAGTCAATTAAACACTGACATGTTCCTTTTTACTGACAGTACACAGATTCTAGGAAAATCACATTTTGACCGACACGTTGGGGGAAAAAGAAGTCTTTTTAGATTAAAAAACGGTCATTTTTCTCCTGAATATTCTTCTTTGTGTTGAGCTCTGCATGCAGCCTCTCGTGGCCGTTTATGCTGAGTCTTGTCTCGCTGTAACAACTGAATTCGTCTGGACGACGCCGTGACCCCAGAGGGAAAGAGGAGGCAAGGCAGTCTGTTATCAGGTCAGGCCTCCTCGTCCGTATTTCTTGCTTGTTCTCTCAGGTCACATAAATCTCTACAAGTGGGAAAATACGTTGTCCATTTCTTGGTAGACTGAACTTTCTGTCTTACGTTTTAAAAAGGCAAGCCTGTGATTTACATAGCTAAAGACTGAGTGGTCATCCATGCCTTGCCTGGTATTTTCTCTCCCCTTGAGCCTCTCGCTGTGGTTTCTTCAGGAAAAGAGGTGGCTTCTTTGGCAAGCAGGGCTTTTGAAAAGTGAGCGGCACTTGCTGTATTTAACGGTTGGGGTTTCCCTTTGGGATAAGTGTACGTGCCATTGCAGCAGACTTGGTGAATGAGGACATTGGAATCATTCTATTGTCCAGTCAGGAAATCAACTAATTTCTAAAAACAGAATCGCCTTCAGCATTTAACTGGCACTTTTGAATTGCTGAAATAGTCCACAGTGTCCTGAGACCAGTTTCGACCCTCCTTCTAGACTCGGACAGTTTTAGAGCCAGAAGGAGATTTGCAGATGGTCTAGTAGTTGGTCCCAGTTTTGCAGGGGAGGAGACCAAAGCTGAGAGAAGCTTTGCGTCGTGTGAGTGAGTGAGTGGGGGCAGCAAAGCTGGCAGCTCCCGAATCCTGGTCCCAGGATCCAGGTTGTTCCAGAAATCTTGCTCAAACATAATTTTATTTTTAGTAGAAAAGTGTACCCTCTTTCAGAAGTCAGTTCTCAGGGCTCTTAGTAAAATCCTTCGAGAGGCGGTCTTTAAGTGAGATTGGTTTCTCCAAAGCCCCTCAGCAGGAGAGAAGAGCATAGGCCGCCCTTTCTAAGAAGCACCTAGATGGTGCAGCTGCTGAGACAGACCATGGAAAAGTGAGGCCTTCTGGGATGCTCCCCATCAAGTGGGCCACAACTTTCTAGTGCCTTCTGCTCTGTATAGAGACAGAAGCAAAAGTGGGGGCAGGAATGTTGGAAAAAATACAGGCTTCATCACCTGTTAGTAGGGACTGTCAGAAGTAGGTTGCTTCACATAAAACATTTAAAGAAACCTCTTATGAAAACTTTTTCCTATTTTTGGAAAGGAAGGGGGAGGTGGGTAGAGAGAAAAAGAGAGAGGAGTGTAAGGAGAGAGGGAAGGATAGGAGAAGAGAGGGATGGTGGGAGGAGCCTGGGTCTTACCTGCCTCACAGGTAATGTGTCTTCTCAAAACTCTTTCACTTGGACCAGAGAGGCCATTGCCGCTTGGTAGCAGCTGCCTTCGCCACAGTCCAGAACCCTTAAGTACTGCAGATCTGTCTTTATTGCTCAGGCTAGCCTGAATCCATCGTCTGAGTTTAGATGCCTGTAGCTAACCTTGGATTACCTAGGAGACCATTTGAACCTCAACAAACCTGGGACCTCACCTACTCTCTTGCCTCCACCGCCCACCAGTTCTCTCTTCTAAACTCCTTATCTCAGTGAGCTGCATCTTTGGGCTTCTAGAAACCCAAGACAGGCCTCTGGGAGCCGTTCCTGGCTGCATCTCCCCCACCCTCCCCGCCGCCAGGGCCACCAGCCCGGCAGGCCCCACCGCCTGTGTGTCTCCCAGACGCCGCTCCTCCCGCTGCCCTGCGGCCCCTGTTTCGGGTCACAGCCTCCTCCTTCCTTCTCGAGCTGCTGCAGCAGTCTCTGAGTGGCCCCTCTGCTGCCCCAGTGTGTGCCCCTCCAGCTTGGCTCCCAGACCACTGCCAGAGAACTCTTTCTAGGAACGCCTGGCCGATCACGGAGTTCCCCTGCCTGAACCGCTCCGTTTGCCGCCTGCCCCCTCCAGAAGAACGGTCCAGCCTGGGCCACGCCCACCCCTTGGGCCCCGCCTGCGTCTCCCCTCGCCCACAGGATGCCCTCCGCTCGGCCCTGCGCTCTCCGTCCCTGCCCGTTGCTGTGCCTCCTGAGGGGCTCCTTCTGCTTCTGCCTGCTTCCCTCTTTCTGGTCTGACTCCTGCAGATCTTTGAGCTCGACTTGAATGGCACTTATTTTAAAAGACACTTGTGTGCATTTGCTGTGTGCCAGGCGCTGGTCTGAGGGCTTTATGTAGAGTCATTTATTTACTCCTCAGAACCACAAGGGGAAGGACTGCCATTCCTACCTCGCGGACGAGGACGCTAAGCACTCCCGAGAAAGGGCTTTCCAACCAGCCCGCTGGCTGCGAGGCTGGGCCAGGAGCCAGCTTCTGCCACTGGTGGCATTTGATTTTGAGTTGTGTGCAGTGTGTGTGTGTGTGTGTGTGTGTGTGTGTGTGTGTGAACGGCCTTCCCTAGTGGCTCAGACGGTAAAGAATCTGCCTGCAGTGCAGGAAACCTGACTTCCACCTCTGGGCTGGGAAGATCCCCTGGAGAAGTGTGTACACTGTATGTTGTTCCGTCTCTCAGCCTTGTCTGACTCTGTGACCCCATGGACTCCAGCCCTCCAGGCTCCTCTGTCCGTGGGATTTTCCGGTCAAGAATACTGGAGTGGGCTGCCTTTCCTTCTCCAGGGCATCTTCCCAGCCCAGGGGTGGAACCCGGGGTCTCCTGCACTGCGGTGGGTTCTTTGCCACAGAGTGGCCAGTACACATGGGCTTCCCTGACAGCTCAGTTGGTAAGGAACCGCCTACAGCCGGTGCAGGAGGCCCCGGTTTGACTCCTGGGTCGGGAAGACCTGCTGGCGAGGGGACGGCTCCCCACTCGGTATTCCCGGGCTCCGCTTGCGGCTCAGCAGGTGAAGAATCCACCTGCAGCGCGGGAGCCGAGTTCAGTCCCTGGGTTGGGACTGATCCCCTGGAGAGGGAATAGGCTCCCCGCCCCGTACTCTGGCCTGTACAGTCCATGGGGTCACAAAGAGAGGGAAACTACTGCCTGACTTTCACCTTCTTTTCACAGCATATACTTCCTCATGGCTCAGGGGGAGGGCGGAGACGATGCAACCGGGATGACTCCCAGACTTCTGACTGGGGCTGTTGGAAGCCCAAGATTCAGCTCATTGAGAAGGAATTCAGAAGAGCGAGCTGGTGGGGGGTCGAGGTAAGATGGTAGGTCAGGGCCCAGGCTTGTTGAAGTGCAAATGGTCTATATATATATAACATGTTATATACATATATGTACACACACTTGTTTTGTGGATAGGCATAAGTACATATTATTAAATTGAAGAGATCTGAAGTATACAATGGCAAGGGAGGCTCCCGCCTACCCTTGCATTCCAGCCACTGCCCCCCTCTCCGTGGACCTATGTTGTCAGCTCCCTCGTGTCTCTCCGTGGGGCACACACAGATACGATGTTGTTGGTCACATACCTGCTTTTGCCGTTTTTACTGTGCTCTGTTTGCTTAGAGTATTCCCCGGGGCTGCTTCCGTATCGACACATGAAGGGCTTCCTCTCCTCTTTTATGGCTAAATAATAGGCCATTATGGGGAGATGCCATAATTTATTTAATCAGTCTCCTTGGGGTGGATATTTAGCTGGTTCTCAGACTTCGGCTGGTACAAGCATTGCTGTGAAGATTGGTTTTCTATGGGCATCATTTTGCACATGTGTGAGTTTATCCGCTGGATGAAATCCTGGAACTGGAATTTTGGGTCAGAGGGTAAAGACAAGGTATAGTTTTGATAGATAGTGCCAGATTGTCCTCCTGAGGGATGCATCTAACCTCTCGTTAGTAATTCATGAGCACGCCTCTTTTCTTATCCTCTCACTAACGCTTGTGAACAGAGAAGGCAGGGCGCCCCACTCCAGTGCTCAAACGCTTCAGTGCCCGCCAACCTCATACATTGTTCTGTCTGCGTTTCTCTTATGATGAGTAAAGTCTGGTATCTTGAACGTGTTTTGAATGGTTTTGAATTTCTTTTATATCAGCTGCCTGTCCATTTGGTCTTGTTGGGTATTTTCTTATTGGTTTGTAGGCATTCCTTATATGTTAATGAATTTAGCCTTTGCCTATGATTTATGTTCCCAATAGTTCTCTGGTTTATCTTTTGTCTTTGTTTAGGGTTTATTTTTCCCAGGCAGAAAATGCTTATTTTCGTGTAATCAGATTATCAGTTTTTTTTTTTTTCTTTTATGGCCTCTGGAGTTTGAGTCATGGCAGGGCTGGCCTGCCCCGTGCCTAGATAAAATTCTGCTCCACGTCCACGCACGTATGCATAAAGCTGTTTCAGAGAGCAAATCAGTGGAGCGTGAGAGCTTGGAGAGCAGATTCTGGAGTGGGACTGACCCGACGTTTCGCCCTGGCCTCCTCTGACTTGCTCTGCGTCTCGGGTGGCATCTCTACGTGGGCTGTTAACCCTGCCCCGAGGGCTGCTGGCGGCTGCCCTGGCGTGTTAGCGTCTTCTCCAGGTTGCAGGAGCGTGGACGCGGGCACAGCAGCGCCCTCTCTCTTTCCCAGCGCCGCGCCCAGCCCCAGCCGGGCTCTGCCGAAGCGCGAGAGGGTCCTTCCTAGGGCTTCGCTGTTTGCCTTGACTGAGCGGCGAGGCCGGGGCTCTGGCTGGGCCGCCTGGCGCGGGTCGGGGCCTCTCCGCGGGTCAGGGCCCCGCCAGCCCTACAGCCACGCTCTTCGTGGCCCACCCGCGAGGGTCCGCGTTCTTCCTCGGAAGCACCCGCGGCCCCGCCCTGCAGGCCCTCGCCTCTCCACCTTCCGCCGCCCGTGGACAGTGTCCCGGGTCGTGTGGGCAGCGCCCCTCTGCCTTTTGGCCCCTGCGGACTGCTGGCGCCCGTCCGGTTCTCATTCACAGGCGGAGAGGCCCCCACACAGGGCACTGCTCGCGCCCCGTGCCCAGAAACGGCTGTGACCCAGCGGCTTGGGAGAGCGGAGGCTTTAGCTGTACCAGGCGTAAGCAACCTGGCTGGGTTGCTGTCCTTTCCCGTGGACCATGAAGACAAGATAATCCCAAGTAGTAAGGTTTTTAGTGGATGACCATCCTTAAAATTTCCATCATGTCAGCTTCTGTTAATATTTACTAAAATTTTACTGAATTGTCGTAGATGCTAACTCCTAGATGCTAACTCTTTGGGAAAAAAAAATAAGACTCGAGGCTGTGGAAGCTGCTCAGAGGCGCCGGGAGCTCGGGCCCAGGCTCCTGACGCGCGCCTCCGTCGCTCTCTCCAGCCCTCCTTTGCCTCTTGCGGTGCTTCCTCTGTGGACTTGGTTCTGATATCATCCCCTTGATATTCCAGTGGTAGGAGCTGCGGCAAAGCAGTAAGATCCTCTCACATTTGATTTTGCCACTATCCTTGTCATTAGCAAAATACTGCTTGGGGCACGGGTCAAGTTTTACAGTGGGCTGCACCAGATTTTAATCATGACTCATAGGAAGCATGTTAGTACGTTGCCAGAGAGATGGTTAAAGGGCAAGCAGAACCCTCTATTTGTGGGGGAGAGGTTACCATGGCGAGTGAGTCACAGCCCCTGAGCTCAAAGGCCTACTGTGTGTAGGCACGTCACCTAGAATTTCACATTTGAGATTTGCCTGTCCTAAGAGATGGGCACCTTTGTTCTGATTGTTTGGAAGTTGAGTTGAAGAGAAGCTGACATTGACCCCATCGTGGTTGCAGAGGCAGGATTAAGATGGTGAACTGGTTCCCCAGGTTTCCAGGGTCTTTGCCCATGTAATGCGTTTCTTCCAGGAACATAGGGCCTTCTGGTAAAGGGAGCAGAGAGAGAAAGAAGGACGCGACTGTTTTCAGTGAGAAGGAAAAACAATGACACGTAAAGAAGAGAAAGTGATGGATGCCCTTCGCCCTCTTTCTGGTTGGTCACCCTGGCCTGGAGTCCCGCCTTGCAGCTCGGATGGTGATCGGGCCAAAGGGAAAGGCCACTGTTCCACCGTCCTGCTCCCCAGCCCCCAGCTTGATAAAGGCCCTCACCAGCTGCCTCCCCTGCAGGTAACAAAACGGGTTTTAAAAACGTGTAATCAAGAAGCACGGCCTGTTCCCTCCTGGCTGTGGTCCCAGGGGAAGTACAGTTACACTGGCACCTTCTGGAACCCAGGTTCAAGGAGTTAAATTTAAAAACGCTTGAGGTTCCTGAGTTCCGTGCTATGCTGCTAGCACGTTCTGCAGCCTTAAGGACGCTCAGCCCTCGAGTCCCCCCACGTCTTAGGGGGTGGGTCAGCTCACCGTCCACACCGGCCGCCCCTCAGGGCCCACATTTGCTTTGCTTTTCCTTGGAAGGCTTTCAGCTCCTCTGTGAAAGATTTCTGTTATCTCCTCTCCCGCTTCCAGAAGTAGCGTCTTTGCCCCAACTGGAAAACTTGCTGTGGTCCTGAGTGTTTTGGAAACAGAATGTGCAGTGAGAGAATCCCTGCTTTGTGAATACTGGATCACTTTGTTCCCTGGCACAACAATCCCTCCTTTGTGTTAAACATCTGAGAACAGAAGTTCTAAATAACATTTTTACGTTCCCTGCTGATGTGAGTTCTTCACTTGGGGACAACAGCTCTGTGCTCGTTCCTGTCAGGTTCTGAGGCCTCCTCCCGTCTCGAGTGGCAGGCCCGCGCTTGCTGTGGGGCGAGCGGCGCCTCCTGCGGGGCCTCTGCTGTCCGGTGAGCTGCCGGGCGGTGCTGGGAAGGCCGGCTGCTCAGAGCCGAGGCTCTCGACTGGGAGCCAGGAGGCTGCGCCGCCAGATACAGTGGGGCCAGGTGGCAGGCAGACCAGAGTAGCCGCTCATCCGCCTCCTTCCCGAAACGCAGAGGAGCCACCCCGCAGGCCCTCGGAGGCCTGATCTGGTCAGGAAAGGCACTCAGTGTGAACGGGAGTGAGTGGCCGCCGGGGTGTGAGCTCCCACCCTCCGGGGTTCTGCAGCCCCGGCTCTGCTCACCTCCTCAGCTCTGCCAGGTCAGCACAAGTGACTGGCGAACACCCTCAACTAGAAAGCACAGCCCATCATTTCCCTTTATTTTGTACTTGGGTAGAGTGCTTGTCCCTTTACTCCAAAGGAAAGGAAGTGCACCCCTGGTGGTCCAGTGGTTAAAACTCCATGCTTCCGATGCAGGGGGTACAGGTTCAATTCCAGGTTGGGGGACGAAGATCTCACATGCTACCTGGCACGGCCTTTTTAAAAACGTGTAATCAAGAAGCACGGCCTGTTCCCTCCTGGCTGTGGTCCCAGGGGAAGTACAGTTACACTGGCACCTTCTGGAACCCAGGTTCAAGGAGTTAAATTTAAAAACGCTTGAGGTTCCTGAGTTCCGTGCTATGCTGCTAGCACGTTCTGCAGCCTTAAGGACGCTCAGCCCTCGAGTCCCCCCACGTCTTAGGGGGTGGGTCAGCTCACCGTCCACACCGGCCGCCCCTCAGGGCCCACATTTGCTTTGCTTTTCCTTGGAAGGCTTTCAGCTCCTCTGTGAAAGATTTCTGTTATCTCCTCTCCCGCTTCCAGAAGTAGCGTCTTTGCCCCAACTGGAAAACTTGCTGTGGTCCTGAGTGTTTTGGAAACAGAATGTGCAGTGAGAGAATCCCTGCTTTGTGAATACTGGATCACTTTGTTCCCTGGCACAACAATCCCTCCTTTGTGTTAAACATCTGAGAACAGAAGTTCTAAATAACATTTTTACGTTCCCTGCTGATGTGAGTTCTTCACTTGGGGACAACAGCTCTGTGCTCGTTCCTGTCAGGTTCTGAGGCCTCCTCCCGTCTCGAGTGGCAGGCCCGCGCTTGCTGTGGGGCGAGCGGCGCCTCCTGCGGGGCCTCTGCTGTCCGGTGAGCTGCCGGGCGGTGCTGGGAAGGCCGGCTGCTCAGAGCCGAGGCTCTCGACTGGGAGCCAGGAGGCTGCGCCGCCAGATACAGTGGGGCCAGGTGGGCAGGCAGACCAGAGTAGCCGCTCATCCGCCTCCTTCCCGAAACGCAGAGGAGCCACCCCGCAGGCCCTCGGAGGCCTGATCTGGTCAGGAAAGGCACTCAGTGTGAACGGGAGTGAGTGGCCGCCGGGGTGTGAGCTCCCACCCTCCGGGGTTCTGCAGCCCCGGCTCTGCTCACCTCCTCAGCTCTGCCAGGTCAGCACAAGTGACTGGCGAACACCCTCAACTAGAAAGCACAGCCCATCATTTCCCTTTATTTTGTACTTGGGTAGAGTGCTTGTCCCTTTACTCCAAAGGAAAGGAAGTGCACCCCTGGTGGTCCAGTGGTTAAAACTCCATGCTTCCGATGCAGGGGGTACAGGTTCAATTCCAGGTTGGGGGACGAAGATCTCACATGCTACCTGGCACGGCCAAAGGGGGAAAAAAAGAAGTATATGCACTCCCTTCTTTAGGCAAATCTAGGTCTACAGGATGGAGAAGGCACTGGCACCCCACTCCAGTACTCTTGCCTGGAAAATCCCATGGACGGAGGAGCCTGGTGGGCTGCAGTCCATGGGGTCGCTAAGAGACACGACTGAGCGACTTCACTTTCACTTTTTACTTTCACGCATTGGAGAAAGAAATGGCAACCCACTCCAGTGTTCTTGCCTGGAGAATCCCAGGGACGGTGGAGCCTGTGGGCTGCCGTCTACAGGGTCGCACAGAGTCAGACACGGTTGAAGCGACTTAGCAGCAGCAGGAGGTTATAGAAATTCAGTTTTTTAAGACAAAGAAGGACACTTTGTTTATTAGAAAGTTTATCACTGCATTCCAAGCAGCATAGATGGAATAATAAAAATAGGATCTTCTCCCCAAGAATGTCTGCATTTGTATGAAAGTTTCAGGACCATCCCCTTTTCTTGCTGCTTTGACAAGTGCACGCTGAGGTATCCTGCATGAGGCGGGATGGCTGCCCTGCAGCTCATCCAGGGAGCTCACTGGCCCTGGGGTTTATCACTTTGGGTCAGAGGTATCCTTCCTGCCTCCCATTTTCTCTGTGAATGGTGTTCTCATGCCTCCCCGGGGCCCAGCGCCGTGGTGATGCGCTCTGCCGTCTGTCTGGTTCCTGTTGGGGGTGGTTGGAGCCGCGGTGCTCTTCACCCTGGAGGAAGGGGCGGTGCTTGGTCCTTGATACAGCAAGGGGGCCACATCCCAGCAGCTGGTCCTTGAAACAGCGAGGGGCCTCCTGGGAAGCTGAGACACCCTCAGAGGCCTCCTGAGTCTGAAGCACTGGAATCGATTGTATCATTTTATAAGTGAAAGGACATTCTACTCCTCCTATTTAACCTTCCCTTGCAAACTCAAATGAGAAAATCACTCCCTGGACAGACTGGCTCAGGGGATAATAAAAAATACCCTTGAGGAGGCAGGCTGACAGTACCTGCATTAGTGTTTGGATAAGAACAAGCCCCTCGAGGGGAAATGGAGCCCTTCTTCGGACCTTAATTGATTTTTGTGTTCATTCTGCCTCTTTTAATTCTTGGTGGAAAAGTGATTTGCAGTGCAAAGTGGCTTTCCATGTTATAGGCGCTGGATTATGTAATACTGCTCTTATCAGAAGATCATTTCTGCTTGGTTTGCCTTTTTCTTTGCCCCCGATCCAGCTCATGTTTATTTTTCCTTTTCGTTTTATTTCCTCTTGCTTATAGAATTATTGTTCTTCTTATGGCTCCCACTTCATCAATCTGCATCATTTGCCAGGGGGATGGGGAGAGACAGGGTGCACTTGGTCCTTTTTTTTTAAAGTCAGTTGGCCGGAACTCTTTAAGGAATAGTCACTTTTCCCCCAGGGAGTTTGTTACATAATGTGGAGCCTCGTTAGTTATAAGTTTTCCCAACAAGAAATTTTCCCAACAAGAATACTGCAGAGGGTTGCCATTTTCTCCTCCAAGGGGTTTTCCCAACCCAGGGATTGAACTCACGTCTCAGGCGTCTCCTGCACTGGCAGGCAGAGTCTTCACTGCCGAGCCATCAGGAGGCCTATTCTATAGACCGGTAGCTTCTAAAATCTCTTTGTAAAATGAGCTTGTGAAGCCCTCCATCATGAGCCTCTCAAACAGTGTGCCTAATAAATCCAGAACTCAAGATCTCCAGGGTGTGGGCACATTTTCAGTTATGCTTTGAGGAAACTCTGCTGTGCCCTTGCTGCTGAGTCCACAAGCCTTTGTGTGCGTATGCACGTGTATGTGAGGACTGAGAAAAAAGCGACAGTCGACCGTTAGGTGTTTAGGGAAAGACTTGTTCGGCTTACATCACAACTAAAAAGACAGCGTTTGTTTATAGCAGTACTGATGTGATCAAGAACAAAGAAGGTGAGGAGGAGCCAGACGTGATCAAAGCACAGCTAATATCTCAGGTTTCTGGAGCATCTGAGTCTCGAGGTTTGGTCTTCATTATGATATGTTGAGGGGTGGTGGTTTAAAAGCAAGAAGGGGGAGAGGCCAGCTGTGGAGAAGGGCAGCTGAGGAGAAAGCAGATGTGTGCGTCTGCCTGGAGCCCCTTCTACGTGGAGCTGCACTCGCTTCTGTCTCTGGGGGGGCTGCAGGGGGAGGTCCCCTCGAGGCCACTTAATAAAAGTCAGCCGTCCTGCTCCTCGTGTTGAGTAGGGATTCACACATCCGGTAGCTTTGCCAGTCGTGACTTGATTTCTCGTGGGCCCAGTTCACACCTGCCTTGGGAAGTCCACTCAGGGAAGGGACAGTCCTTGCTGCGTCTGGACGTCTAGAGCCTGGCGGGCAGGGCAGGGGAGGCCCTGGGAGGCGTTACCCGGAAACCGGATGCTGAGATGCGAATACAAGCAGGCGGGTGCCCTGGGGGGCAGGGCATTGGCCGCAGTTGGATCCTTGTCCTGATGAAACGCCGCCCCTTTGTTTCACCCCTGGCGCATTAGTCTCGTGTGATGGCCGTTCCATGTTTCATCCCGTGTGATGGCTGTTCCCTGTTTCACTGCGTGTTCATCCACCTGGCATAGCTTCAGCGTCAGCGCCTGGCACAGTATCCCTCTGCCTTGGGAGCCGCGCACACGTGGCCGTGAGCCGAGTGTGCGCATGCGCCGTGAGTGTCCTTGACCGGAGCGGAGTGTGCGCATGCGCAGTGTGGTGCGCGCCGTGCGTGGTGCGTGTCCTCTGCTGCTCCCGGCCGGGCGCACTGCGCGCGCTGCCCGCCGTCCCGCGCTGCCCGCCGTCCCGCGCCCCCAGCCGGCTGCAGGGGCCCTTGCGCCGGGTCCCACGGTCATCAATAGGCCTCTTCATGTGCTAGGCGACCACACGCCTTGCCTCAGCACCACTGGCTGCTGGGCTCAATGGAGCCATTCTTCTCAGAGAGAGCGGAGCGCGTGGGGCCTCTTCTGTCCATCTGTCCATCCGAGAAAGTCACCGCCCGCGTCACGGATCCAGGGGCTTGATCCAGGCCGCCGGAGAGCACTCGGCGTTTCTTTTTGTGGGTTAATGAAGGTCGGTGAGCGGATGACTGTGAGTAAGCCCGCTGTGCGGTTTTCTGATGCCGTGTGGGGAGGCGCGGAGGTCTTGGTCAGGCGCTGTCCTGCGTGTGCATCGGGAAGGAAGCCGGTGTCAGGCTCTTTGTTTTCACTGGAGTCGATTCTTAATCATCCAAGTCAATAGGGAAAATTACTGTCATTGATAAGACAAACCCGCAGAAAGTTCAAAAACACTTGAGATGGGGCCGGCGGGCGTGTGAGCGCGCACGTGCACACTCAGCCGCCGTGTGTCCCTGAGGCCGGAGAGGGCAGTGTCCGCTGCAGGGTGGAGGCGGCCGGGCGGTGGACGCGGGGCTCCTCAGGGCCCAGCATCGACCTCCGGGAGGGCTGACCAGGTTTCTGGCGATGCCCTCAGGGCCGTTTCATTTATGCTTTTCATAGGTCGGAGTAACCCCCACGTGTGGTTAAGAAGTCGAGGAGCACAGAAGGGATTAAATACAAAATAACTGCCCGCACTGTGCCGCTCCTCCCTTAGACTTGCTTCCCAGAGGCAATATCTTTTAACCCTCAACACAACGACACA
>SJYC01150702.1:0-63412 GCA_006408675.1 Madoqua kirkii
CAATAATGTAAATATATTTATTATATATAATATATAACTATATTATAATATATGTGTGTGTTATAACTATATTATATAATTATATATATTATATATGTATTATATAAATATTGATGTTATTTAAAGGGTTCTTATCTTTAAAAGTTTATTGTTATATATTATCTTTATCTATTATAGATATTATCTATAATATATAGACATGTATTATTATATTAATACTAGTATACTTAAAAGAGTTCTTCATCTAAATGTATGTTAACTGTTATTTATAGATTGTTAATATTATTTAGAGAGCTCTTCTGTTTTTTTAATTTATATATTTTAATTGGAGGATAGTTAATTTACAGCATTGTGATAGGTTTTGCCATGCATTGACATGAATTTCTATGTGTGTTTCCTGTTTGGACTGAGGTCGTAGGGCTGCTAGAGCAAAGTTCCGCAGAGAAGGTGGCTTCAAGCAGCAGGAGGTTATCCTCCCGCGGTTTCGGAGACTGGAAACTCAGAGTTGAGGTGTGCAGAGCAGCACTCCCCCAAAGGGCCCCTCTGCTGGGGGCTGTCCTCAGCCCCCGCTGGCACTGTGTCTCCTCCAGTGGCCTCTGCGGCCTCGTGCTCCCACCCTGGGTCTGTGCCCCATGCCCCTCCCTGAGTCTCTGGCTGTGTGCTCCCTCCCTGAGTCTAGCCCCATGCTCCCTCCCTGAGTCTCTAGCCTTGTGCTCCCTCCCTGAGTCTGTGCCCTGTGCTCCTTCCTGAGTCTGTGCCCTGTGCGCCCTCCCTGAGTCTGGCCGTGTGCCCCTCCCTGAGTCTGGCCTTGTGCCCCTCCCTGAGTCTGGCCCCATGCTCCCTCCCTGAGTCTAGCCCCATGCTCCCTCCCTGAGTCTCTGGCCCCGTGCTCCCTCCCTGAGTCTGTGCCCTGTGCTCCCTCCCTGAGTCTGTGCCCCGTGCGCCCTCCCTGAGTCTGGCCCCATGCTCCCTCCCTGAGTCTAGCCCCATGCTCCCTCCCTGAGTCTCTGGCCCTGTGCTCCCTCCCTGAGTCTCTGGCCCCATGCTCCCTCCCTGAGTCTCTGGCCCTGTGCTCCCTCCCTGAGTCTCTGGCCCTGTGCTCCCTCCCTGAGTCTCTGGCCCCATGCTCCCTCCCTGAGTTTCTGGCCCTGTGCTCCCTCCCTGAGTCTCTGGCCCCATGCTCCCTCCCTGAGTCTCTGGCTCTGTGCTCCCTCCCTGAGTCTCTGGCTCTGTGCTCCCTCCCTGAGTCTCTGGCCCTGTGCTCCCTCCCCGAGTCTCTGGCCCCATGCTCCCTCCCTGAGCCTGTGCCCTGTGCTCCTTCCCTGAGTCTCTAGCCTTGTGCTCCCTCCCTGAGTCTCTGGCCCTGTGCTCCCTCCCTGAGTCTAGCCCCATGCTCCCTCCCTGAGTCTCTGGCCCCATGCTCCCTCCCTGAGTCTCTGGCCCCATGCTCCCTCCCTGAGTCTGTGCCCTGTGCTCCCTCCCTGAGTCTGTGCCCCGTGCGCCCTCCCTGAGTCTGGCCGTGTGCCCCTCCCCGAGTCTCTGGCCTCGTGTTCCCTCCCTGAGTCTGTGCCTGTGGTGTTTCCTGCTTCTTGTGCAGACACCAGTCATTGGGTCAGAGGATGGTCTTACATCTGCAAAGGCCCCGTTTCCAAAACAGGTTACACTGGCAGACACCAGAATTAAGACTGAAATGTATCAAAAATGGACACTATTTGAGAGTCTAAGTCAGAGAAAGGGAAATATTGGATGACGTCCCTTATGTGCGGAATCTAAAAAGGCATGATGCAGGTGAACTTGTTCACGAAACAGGAGCAGACTCGCAGGCCTCCGGGATGAACTTATGGTTGCCGGGGGTGGGGGGACAGGGGAAGGGGTAGTCAAGGAGTTTAGGATGGACATGTACACACTGCTGCATTTAAAATGGATAACCAGGAAGGACCCACTGCAGAGCACAGGGAACTCGCTCAGCGGCCTGTGGCAGCCTGGATGGGAGGGGAGTTTGGGGGGCAGGGATACATGTTTATGTACGACTGATACCTTTTGCTGTTCACCTGAAACTGTCACAACATTGTTCATCAGCTATACACCAATGCAAAATAAAAGTTGCCGGCTCACTGTCTGTGAGCATTTGCTTCTGTTGACCTCTCACCTTACTCAGCCCCGTTTCCCCCGAGTTTCTCCCCTCCGTGGTGCTGTCACCCTTCCCAGCCCCTCACCCCCAGGGTGTTGCTTACATTTCAAACGCATTCTTGAAACTTCATTTCTTATCCCACTAATCGTAGAGATTCTCATTTAATTATCCATTAAAAAGTGGCAGCACTATCTCCCCTGACTCCCCTTCTCCCTTCCACCTCCCAACCTCTGCCAGCTAGTGCCAAGACTGGTGGCTCCTGGGTTCTCTGTGGCTGGCTGAATGGTTAAATCCTTTGCCATCTGTCCACAGATGGAGAATTGATGGTTCTCTAAAGCTTCTGTACAGTGGTCTACAAGTGGAGAAACAGTAAACAAGGTTTCTTTCTCTGTTGTTGTGTGTATGTTTGCTGGACTGCATTATCTCGTATGCTGTCTTCATATGCTGTCTCATATGTTTCACGGACATATGTTTGGTTTCAATGGGCGTTTGAACGTAACTGTTAATTTCTCCACTTACTCTTGGCTGATTAGGTTGATTCATTAGCACCAACCTAACCAGAAAAGCAGTTAGCATCAGAAAGCAATAATTTAAATGCTTTCTACTTTTGGAAGAATGAGAATATAAGAGTAAGTTTACGATGCTTTAGAATTTGTATTTCATTTGATTTTAGATGGCAGCATACTTTTCCAGCTTAGTTGTAAACTCCATTTATTAGTACAGCTTAAAATTCTTTTGCATTACAGGGTGAAATGAAGCTTTGTGTCTTATTAGGAAATATTTGATCACATAAAATAATACCCACTCTTTACGGGTCTCTACTCTTTAGGAGTTTCTAATAGCAGGTAACTCATTGTCAGGCAGAGCCAGCCAAACTTGTGGATTTCAAAAGTCTTTTTATTTTACCTTTTTAAGGACCAATATAGAGCTTCTGACTTCTTATTTTGCCAAGTTTGGATATTTAAAAAATCAGCTACTATTTATTCTCAGTGATAAAGTCTGTTTAACACCAAAAATAGGAAGGACATAATCTTAGGGTAAATTGCACTGTTTTGTTTTTCTTAGTGTTTATTTGGCTGTGCCGGGTCTTGGTTGCAGCACGTGAAATCTAGTTCTGTGACGAGGAGTCGAACCTGGGTGGGCCGCCTGCATGGGGAGAAATGGAGTCTCAGCCACTGGACCTCAACAGCATAACTTTAGATGAGATGAATCTAACTTTGGAATCACCCCTTTCCCTGTCTTCCCCGCTGTGTGTGGACTGGTAAACCTGGACTGGACGGAGGGTGTCCTGGGTCAGCCTTGTTTCCTGGACCTGTGTTTGGCTTTAGCGGATGTTTGAACATGACTGTTAATATCTCCACTTACTCCTGGCTGTTAGGTTGGTTCTCTAGCGCCTCCCATGAAAGACACTCAAGACTGGGGGCAGGCTCCGTGTGGGGTGAGCAGGTTGGGCTCCCTGTTTTGTGACCCCGATCGAGAAGTAGACCCTCTAATCCCTAACTGCGTCTGCTGGCCCAGGCCCCCTAGCAGCCCGTAAGTATGCGTGTTGAGCATGTGAGCGAACAGGTGAAGGGGTTTAAGTCCACACAGGCAAATCTAGCCCTTGTCTCTAGCCCTGGAGTGAGTCACCCTCTAACTCCGTCTTAGCTTCTTTTTCCATTAAGTGGTCACAAGACAGCGTCTGCCCATCTGTGTCCTCCCAGGGTCATTTTGGACTTGAGGTTCTAGAACTGGCAAACTTAAGTGTTTGAAGGTTGGCCAGCGGCAGCATTCTGATAGGGTTTTTAAACACAGTCTAAACAGAATGCGATTATTGACTGTTTATCCCAATAAATAAATTTGATTAATTAGCCATCTGCTTGAGTTCTTTCTCTCCTTGAAGCACTTGTGTATGGCAGAGTGAGTGAATGTTGCTCAGTCGTGTCCGACTCTTTGCGACCCCGTGGACTATACAGTCCATGGAATTCTCCAGGCCAGAATACTGGAGTGAGCAGCCTTTCCCTTCTCCAGGGGATCTTCCCAACCCAGGGGTCAAACCCAGGGCTCCCTCATTGCAGGCAGATTCTTTACCAGCTGAGCCACAGGGAAGCCCAAGAATACTGGAGTGGATAGCCTATCCCTTCTCCAGGGGATCTTCATGACCCAGGAATCAGACTGGGGTCTCTTGCATCGAAGGCGGTTTCTCTACCAGCTGAGCGATGAGGAAGCATTAGCATCATTTTGAGCTTTTAATATGTTCCTTTGCCATGTGCAATTGAATTTAGTTTCTAGAATGTTCATGTTTTAAATATGACATTGTGTGAAGTCTCCCCAAATAAGATTGGAATTAATTCCTTGCTGTGAGGTTTTCTATGTGTGTGTGTGTGTGTGTGTGTGTGTGTGTGTGTGTGTGTGTGTGTGACCAACCACGACAATCACAAGTGAAGGAACACTGTATGTAGCACGCTGCACTGCCCTGGGACCATGCTGTTTAGAACACTGAATAGGTGATCTTCACATCATCCCTGAGAAGCAGTTAGACAGCGTCTTCCCACGTTTTTCACACAGGGGAAATCCAAGGTAGAACAAGGTTAAGGCATGCGTAGCCCAAGTTTACTCAGTAATCCCGGGGCGGAGTAAAGGAAGTCACTCAGCCTCTTGAAAGTGCGTCATCTCTCTCGGCTAGCAAGTGGCATCTCTCAGAGTCCATACTCTTGACTTGCAGGATTCACACTAGACCAGTTTGGTGTCTGAAGAACTGAACAACAGACAGTTGAATAAATGAACCGAGCATGGTATTTCCAGTTGGAAGCACAGAGTTGTGTCCCTGGACGTTTCCCTTGGAGAAATGGAGGAAGAGGCAGCTTCCGTGCTCCTGAGGGCCCCCAGTCCCCATCAGGGGAGGAGCTCTAAACCCACGCCAGGCTTAAATCTGTTTATCAGGGGTGGTGCTCTGGGTTGAGCGGGCCTCTTCACCACCCCGTTTCATTGCCGACCAGTACCGGCCCCTGCAGAAAAGTTCTGGCTGTGGTTTTTTTGAAATGGAGAAGGTGACGGGGCTGGCCTTGCCCTTCTCCAGCCCTGTGGCACTTGGCCCTTTAAGACCTTGGCTGTGCACTCAGTCGAACGGGAAACTGACGTGAAGCGTGAGCATGGTGGAGGCAGAGGCTGCCACGGGCCTTCCCGCCCTGCGCTCCGATCACTCCAGGTGCTCCCCGAGAGGCGTGCCGCCCAGCAGCGGGCCTCCCCGCGTCCCGGCCCCGCTCCAGCAGGCCGAGCCTGGCCGCGCCACGGTCTGCCCGTGTCTCATCTCTGCCCGAGTTCCACGTGGACCCTCGGAAGGCCTCGCCCCTCGCTGCCGTCCTTTCGCTCCCATCCCATGGTTTTCGCCGAAATCCAGGGAATAAGTTCCAGGTGCGCCGTCAGGATGCTGCCTTGTGGTGATCTACCTGAAGACAGGATCCACCCTGGAGGTGAGGTCAGACCTTCAGTGTGAAGGAGCAAGAAAGTGCAGCCCAGAGCCTTGTGGTTGTTCAGTCGCTCCGTCCTGCCCGACCCTTTGTGACCCCAGGGACCGCAGCACGCCAGGCCTCCCTGTCCTTCACTGTCTCCCGGAGCTTACTCATACTCATGTCCGTTGAGTCGGTGATGCCATCCAACCATCTCATCGTGTGTCGTCCCCGTCTCCTCCTGCCCTCAATCTTTCCCAGCATCAAGGTGTTTTTCCAGTGCGTCGGCTCTTCACATCAGGTGGCCAGAGTATTGAACCGCCTCATAGTGCATCTTTTCTGGAACCCATATTTGGAATGTGCGTTAACACACAGTACAGACACTGAGGCGTTTTGCGTAACATTGGGCTACTTTTAAAAAGCCTTGCATTGGCGGCCCTGGCCCTAGCTGTGAGCTGTGCTCATCCAGGAGGAGGGAGCTCAACACAGGGACATTAGTTTCTGTCCAGTTGTGCTGCACATGGGAGTCATGATAAAGCAGAAAAGCCCCAAGTGTCACTTTATCTCCCAAGCAGACAGTCTAAGCAGAGGAGAGTGTGCTGCGCATGGAAGGGAGCTCTCTCACACGGAAGCCAGCCAAAGAGATGTGACCCCTGAAAGGGCAAGCCCGAAGTCAGAGGAGCCTGGATGAGCTTCCGGGGGTGGAAGACACACATTACTTCAAATGTGTTTCAGAAATGTAAAAGGCATGGGTGGGAAATGAATCCTCCTTGAAAGAAATGCCTCATAGGGTGGGGGAAAAAAAAAAACATTCAGTAGTTTTTGGAACTGTGCAAGTCCAGACAGTTTCTTTTTTTTTTTTTCTGGTTAGCTACTCATAGCCACAAATATGTATATTATTTCCTTCTTGCCCACAATTATACTAAGAATCATCTTTCTAATATACTGGGGAATCCCAGATAAAAATCTCATTTTCCTAAAAAAAATAGACAAGTCTTTAACTCTGGCAATTAAATTCTTTAATTCTTCACATCTAGGATGTCAGAGAAATCATCAACTTGTTATAGAAGTCTCTGATGTGCACCTCAAATCATTTCCACCCCAGATTTCTACTGTAAACGGCTGATGTTCTTAGGGACGTGTTTGCCCCGGTCACTGATGTTTGGAAATGGCACTTAGAAACCTCCATCTCGCCAGCGATTAGGCTGACCCAGTTCCACGATGTGGCGGTAGGACCACAGAGTGCTTTAACCCCCTCCTGTGCCCCTGCCTCTGTGTGGGAATGAAGCTCACTGCTCTGAAGGTGCTCCTCCTGCAGGCGGGTCAGAATAGGAAGCTCTGCCTGAGCTCCACGGTTGGTGTCAGGACTTGGCAGCAGGGGCCCGAGACAGCCTGCCTCGATTCCGGCCTCAGCTCTGCCCTTCTCCACCCAGTTCTCGACGTTTCCTTCCCCCACTGAGAAGCGCCAGTTACAGTAATGACACCTTGCTCGTTCTGTGCTGAGAGCTAACAGGCGTCAAGAGCTTAGACCGCGGCCTGGCCTGCTACGCTGTCAGTGGCGGCAATCGTCACTGTCACGATGAGGTGGGCGAGGAGCTGGGCTCCTCTCAGGCATGATTCTGTTTGCCATTAAAATGCATTTTTGTTTATAGAATTGGGGCTTCCCTGGTGGCTCAATGGTAAAGAATCCACCTGCCATACAGGAGACGCGGGTTCCATCCCTGGGTTGGAAAGATCCCCTGGAGAAGGGAATGGAAACTCACTCCAGTGTTCTTGCCTGGAGAATCCTGTGGATGCAGGAGCCTGGCGGGCTGCAGTCCGTGCCATCGCAGAGTCGGACATGACTGAGCGACTAACACAGCAAACTGTTGTCTATGCAGTTACATAAAGGAGGTGAGGTGAGGTGAAGTCGCTCAGTTGTGTTCAACTCTTTGCGACCCATAGATGGTAGCCTACCAGGCTCCTCCATCCATGGGATTTTCCATGCAAGAGTACTGGAGTGGGTTGCCATTTACTTTTCCAGAGGATCTTCCCAACCCAGGGATTGAACCCAGGTCTCCCACATTGTAGGCAGATGCTTTACCGTCTGAGCCACCAGGAAAGCCCTTACAGAAAGAAGACAGATCTGAAATGGCAGTTGCTAGGAAGCTATTTATTTTGCCTATTCTGCTTCCTTCTTTTTTTAAGGAGGAAAAATGTTTTTTATTTGGCGATACTGGGTCTCAGCTGTAAGCACATGGGACCTAGTTCCCTGAGTGAGGATCAAACCTGGGCCCCTTGCATTAGGAGTGCAGAGCCTTAATCTACTGCACCACCAGGGAAGCCGCTGCTCTCTGCTTAATTTCTGCCTTCTATACCTCTTCTTCTGGATCTAGTAGATTTCTTAGGCATATCTTCTCCATGCCAGACCTACACAGTGACCACGGGAGTGTGGCCACTAACCTAGAGCCAGATATCCTGGAGTGTGACGTCAAGTGGCCTTAGGAAGCATTACTATGAACAAAGCTAGTGGAGGTGATGGAATTCCAGCTGAGCTATTTCAAATCCTGAAAGATGATGCTGTTAAAGTGCTGCACTCAACATGACAGCAAATCTGGAAAACTCAGCAGTGGCCACAGGACTGGAAAAGGTCAGTTTTCATTCCAATCCCAAAGAAGGGCAATGCCAAAGAATGCTCAAACTATTGCACAATTGCACTTATTTCACATGCTAGCGAGGTAATGCTCAAAATCCTTCAAGCTAGGCTTCAGCAGTACCTGAACTGAGAACTTCCAGATGTATTCATACAAGCTGGGTTTAGAAAAGGCAGAGGAAGCAGAGATCAAATTGCCAACATCCGCTGGCTCATAGAGAAAGCAAGAGAATTCCAGAAAATCATCTACTCCAGCTTCACTGACTATGCTAAAGCCTTTATGTGGATCACAACAAACTGTGGAAAATTGTTTAAGAGATGGGAATACCAGACCACCTTACTTGTCTCATGAGAAACCTGTGTGCTGGTCAAGAAGCAGCAGTTAGAACCAGACATGGAACAATGGACTGATTCAAAATTGAGAAAGGAGTGCATCAAGGCTTTATGCTGTCACTCTGCTTATTTAACTTATATTCAGAGTAGATAATTCAAAACGATGGGCTGGATGAATCCCAGATTGGAATCAAGATTTGGGACGACAGAGGATGAGATGGCTGGATGGCATCACCGACTCGATGGACATAATTTAGAGCAAACGCCAGGAGACAGTAAAGGACAGGGAAGCCTGGCGTGCTGTAGTCCATGGGGTCGCAAAGAGTCGGACATGAGTTAGTGCAGAATAACAATACTAATAATCTAATAATAATCTAGTGAATGAAGAGCTCATGGATAACTGTTTTGAGCTCTAAGAAAAATTAGCATTTTTTATATTTGAAGGATAAAATATTAGTAGAGGTATAAATTTACCCTTGCAACTCATTTTTTTCTTTTTAAAAAATTTCCAAATGGCAAACTTCATGAGAGCACTATTTGACACTGATCTTGACATTCACGCATAAAACACCGTCTTCAGTCATTCTTTTTCTTAGTATTACACAGTCATGGTTGACTTTTCTGTACTAAAATTTAAAATTTCCCCTTCTACCAATATTGAAACTCCGTATTATGCGTAAACTGAGTTGCACAGTAATTATTATAAAGAGCACTCTAGATCCCCCCAGGCCAGTGTTTGGTTTGATTATTCATAGACTCGTGACCATTATTATTTGTTGTTGGCTTATTGTTGTCAGTCTTAATACTTGGGCCACATGTTGCTTCAGAAACTCTCCTAAAGACAGTAATTCCACTAGTAAATGGAAAAATTACTTTGTGTTCAAAATAACTCAAAAATGCAAATAAAGGAGTTTTTGAATTTTTAAATTTAGATTCCTGAGAGATGATTGTGGAAAAGTATACTCATAATTTATCAGTTGTTCGCATCTGAAATAGTTCTTCCTTCAGCAGAACCGTCGGGGTTTTGAAGAGTGCATGTCTTCGATATAAAATGGAAACGTGCTGCCACCACCGTCGTCATGGCACCTGCGCCTGCGCCCCTCACTGACTCCATCACCAAAGCGGTCCACATGTAACGAGAGAAGCTAGCAACACCGCACATTAACGGGCATGCACAGCTTTCCAAATACGCGGGATATTCAGTAATAGCAGAGTTGAATTTCGTTGCTTGACTCACTTGGCTTCCAAGGTGACACAGTGTTATCGATTCCATCTGCCAGTGCAGGAAACCCAAGAGATGCCAGTTTGATCCCTGGGTTGGGAAGATCCCCTGGAGGCGGGCATGGCAACCCTCTCCAGTGTTCTTGCCTGGGGAATCCCACGGACAGAGGAGCCTGGCGGGCTGCAGTCCATAAGGTCACAGAGAGTCGGACGTAACTGAACACGCAGCACGACATTTGATTCACATGGTTCCATTTTGATTAATTAAAACAAATTTCATTTCATTAACAGGGAATTCAGAGACCCACTCTCTCCTTCATGCTCACAAGTGAGAGAGTATTTTGATGGAACAAAGGCTCTCTCTGTTCTTCCTTCCTTGCAGCACTGGCCGTGGTCTCTGCCACTGATTTCAGATATGCAAATTCCTGGTTTCATATGTAATTCCACATGCTTTCTTGAGGGCCTCTTTGTGGAGGGAGTGTAATACACTAGCAGGAGGATGTGTTTTGAAATCAGACTGTTCTTGGCTCAGACCCTGACATAGCTTCTTGCTCACTGTGTGGCCCTGAGCTGCCGTGTCTGTTCAGTTGCCTGACCCGTGAGTGGAGGAAACTCCGAGATGGGAGATGTCGGAGTCAGGTGGGAGGGTGGGGGTGCACATGCCTGCTGTTAGGGGGGTTCTCTGGGATTTCCCAGGTTCCCTCATCTTCTCTCTTCCAGGAGGGCGCTCCCCTGCCTAAGCCCTGCCTTCATTGTACCTGAGCAGCAGAGCAGAGGTGCCTGAAACCACCCTTCCCTTTAGGGAGCCAAACTGTATTGTATCTTGTCATCCAATACCTTGGCCGCCTCACTTGGCTTCCAAGGTGACACAGTGTTATCGATTCCATCTGCCAGTGCAGGAAACCCAAGAGATGCCAGTTTGATCCCTGGGTTGGGAAGATCCCCTGGAGGCGGGCATGGCAACCCTCTCCAGTGTTCTTGCCTGGGGAATCCCACGGACAGAGGAGCCTGGCGGGCTGCAGTCCATAAGGTCACAGAGAGTCGGACGTAACTGAACACGCAGCACGACATTTGATTCACATGGTTCCATTTTGATTAATTAAAACAAATTTCATTTCATTAACAGGGAATTCAGAGACCCACTCTCTCCTTCATGCTCACAAGTGAGAGAGTATTTTGATGGAACAAAGGCTCTCTCTGTTCTTCCTTCCTTGCAGCACTGGCCGTGGTCTCTGCCACTGATTTCAGATATGCAAATTCCTGGTTTCATATGTAATTCCACATGCTTTCTTGAGGGCCTCTTTGTGGAGGGAGTGTAATACACTAGCAGGAGGATGTGTTTTGAAATCAGACTGTTCTTGGCTCAGACCCTGACATAGCTTCTTGCTCACTGTGTGGCCCTGAGCTGCCGTGTCTGTTCAGTTGCCTGACCCGTGAGTGGAGGAAACTCCGAGATGGGAGATGTCGGAGTCAGGTGGGAGGGTGGGGGTGCACATGCCTGCTGTTAGGGGGGTTCTCTGGGATTTCCCAGGTTCCCTCATCTTCTCTCTTCCAGGAGGGCGCTCCCCTGCCTAAGCCCTGCCTTCATTGTACCTGAGCAGCAGAGCAGAGGTGCCTGAAACCACCCTTCCCTTTAGGGAGCCAAACTGTATTGTATCTTGTCATCCAATACCTTGGCCGCCTGATTCGAAAAGCCAGCTCGAAGAACTCAGACCAGTCCATCCTAAAGGAAATCAGTCAATGAATATTCATTGGAAGGACTGATGCTGAAGTTGAAACTCCAATACTTCGGCCACCTGATACGAAGAACTGACTCATTGGGAAAGACCCTGATGCTGGGAAAGGTTGAAGTCGGGAGAAGGGGATGACAGAGGTTGAGATGGTTGGATGGCATCACCAACTCAATGGGCATGAGTTGGAGCAAGCTCCGGGAGTTGGTGATGGACAGGGAGGCCTGGCGTGCTGCAGTCCACAGGGCCACAAAGAGTCCGACATGACTGAGCGACTGAACAACAAGAATCCTAGGCCAGTCTCTTCACCACGAGGTCCTTGGTTAACAGCCTGTTAAATTCAGGGCTTGACCTTTACTTTTGTTTCTTTCTAAGAGCACTTCCGGGTCTGACCTTCTGTGAGTTGAGTATGTTACAAAGCAACAGGTTAAAGAAGAGGAGACTCACAGACTGTGTTACATGGGCAGAATTGAACACAGTAATGTATCTTGGAAGACTTAAGGACAGACTAGATGTGATTAGACGTGAATCAGAAATTGCTCTAAAAAAAAGAAAAGAAACTGCTGTAAAGTCAAGTTCCTCAGCATGTCCTCCACAAAACACTTAGTTCCTCGAGATGGTAACGGGTATGAGTTGCAAACAGCTTTCTGAAAATCACATGGGAGATTCTGACTTAAGCAGGTTTCTTTCCTGTGCACGTGTGCTGGGTCGATAGGTCACTTCAGTCATGTCTGACTCTTTGCAGCCCTCCCGCTCCTCTGTCCATGGGGTTCTCCAGGCACAAATACTGGAGTGGGTTGCCATTTCCTCCTCCAGGGGGTCTTCCCCACCCGGGAACTGAACCCACATCTCCTGTATCTCCTGTGTCTCCCACACTGGCTGGTGGGCTCTCTACCACTAACGTCACCTGGGAAGCCCTTCCTTCCTGTGGGACTTCTCAGCGTCTTTCAGATCCTCAGATCTTTCTGATTGCAAAATGAGGGAGTGGACTCATTGTCTGAAGCTTTTCCAAAACGTATTTCATCATGGAATCAGAATTATTTTGCACTCAGGTAACATCTTGCCAGGCTAGTATTTCATGGGACGTATTTTGCAAAACACTGCTCTATGGTTTTAAACCAAGAATGTGGTAGAGCAGGGGTGCCATTGATTCAGCCCATGAATACACCAAGCACTGACCACTTGCAAGACCCCGCAGAGACTAGACATGTGTGAGCTCCAGTCCCTGCGACGAGCCTGGTGTGCGGACTCCAGGCGTGGGGTTGGCAGCCAGGCTCGGGGCAAGAATGGGCTGGCAGACAGGGTCTCGGAAGGTTACCGAAGCAGAGTCAGTGAGGTCATGTCTTGAGGGTGAACAGTCCTGGTTTATGCCTTGTGTTTATTTCTCCCGGTCTGAAGTTCTTATAATGGGTATTTTAAAATTCTCTTCTTATTAGTGAGATTCCAAGGAGAGAACGAGCATTCAGCGACCACTGTAAATGGAGTCAGTCCAGTTGGAAGTTTCATTCAGATTTTACCATCCTGAGCTTTAGTTCTCAGCTCAGTTCTGAGATCACCCCTGCCTCGCTCCGGAACCCAGCTCTGAGGATGCCAAGTCCCTTGTCTAGAATGGCCTAGTATTTGTATATAACCTACGCTGTCTTCCCGAATGGCTCAGCAGGTAAAGAAACCGCCTGCAGTGCAGGAGACACAAGAGATACAGGAGATGTGGGTTCTGTCCCTGGTGGGAAGATCCCCTAGAAGAGGAAAGGACAGCCCACTGCATTATTCTTCCCTGGAGAATCCCATGGATGGGGGAGCCTGGTGGGCCACAGTCCACAGGGTCGCAGAAAGTCGCGACTGAGCCCAAGCCTGGACTCCGGAATACTCAGAATCCCTCTAGATCACTTACATTGCCTAGTGCAGGGTGTTGCTGTGTGAACAGTTGTAAGTACAATGTAAATGCTGTGTAAATAGATGCCAGCCTGCAGCACACTCATGTATGGTTTTCGGAACTTTCTAGAATGTTTTTTTCTGACTATTTTCCATCTGCAGTTGGTGGAATCACAGACATGGACCTCACGGACACAGAGGCCACATTGATACTGGCTCTCATGTCAAAATATAATCTAAGCAGAGGGGAGACGGCACACAGAGGCAGTGGACTCCTTTACACGAGATGTGGTCTTTAGAAGTTGCTCGAGTCTGATGGGACCATCTTCGTGTTTTTTGTTTTTGTTTTTTATTATGGATGAAATATGAACTGGGGCCTCGTGGCAGGCTTTCCTGGGACGAATCTCTGCTCTCCCGGCGGATCTGTGGGCTGCTTCACCGCTGACTGTTCTGCCGGTCAGGCCTTAGGAAACGTTTTGGCAGGTTGCGCCGTTATTTTGCTCATGTTGTGAGCAGCGTTTCTCTTGACCTTTTGTTATTTACTGAAACAGTCCAGCCTGTTTTCTTTTTAGAGAAGCGTGAAATGAAGGGGAGGCTGGCTTTGGTATGGAAAGACAGACTTCAGGCCCTGGCTTCAGGGAGACTTTTCAAGCAAAGGGGTCAGTGGCCTCCTTATTCCCACGAGTTTAAGGGGTCTTTTGGGGGAAGTTGTTTTTTCTCACTAAAGCAGATGCCTGTAAGGTTTCTCATTTTTTTAATAATAAAACCTTTCACCACATCTAGAAACACAACTCTCAGGAGTTTAACCCGGGCATCTTGGGCATGATGGCTGGTGCCCAAAGCACCTCCTGCTTCGAGCAGGGATGTGACGTGTTTCGGGAGGACAGCTCTGGACTGGTCACTGGGGTCGGCTGGGCAGCCTTCCCCCGCAACCTCTCCCTGCTCCTGCGTCTCACATGTTTCTCAGCATCTCGCAGGGGTTCTTTCCCTTCCTCCTGCCCCCCCAGACCTGTCTCACTGGTGCTTTTCTGCTCTTTGCCCAGAGCTCACTATTTACTACAGGTCAAGGAAGTACCAAGATCTCATTGCATCTGTGAAGATGAGAAAATGTGTGTGTGTGTGTGTGTGTGTGTGTTTCTATACACGCTTGTTCCTATCTCCCCATCTATTCACCAGCCATTGGTCTCGCTCGGCCTCGGACAGAAAACCCTGCAGGAGGCAGTATCTTTTCCTGGGATCCCCGTGGCTCTTGAGCTCAGCTGCTCACGTTGCAAACATCACTCAGATTTTTGCTGTGTTTATTCTCTTAGCCAAACAGAATGATCTTGACATCCATCCATCAGCCCGGATGATTTCTGTGTCATTTTATAACGACCTGTGGATTTGAGATTTGCAGCAGAATTCTCAAAGAATGGGCCATTGCCTTGGGGATGTTTCAGCCACTTCAGACTCGCAGCTGACAAACACTGACTGTGCTATCTATCGTTGGTGTTGGGATTCAGTGGTGCACAGAAGCCACTGGCTTCTCATGGAGCTCCTGTATGAAGGCAGAGATACAGGTGATGCCTTAGTAAAAAAAAGATAGGATTTGGTAGACACCAAAAACAGAAGCCTGATAAGTGGGGAGGGGAGACTAGTTCAGATGATGAGAAGAAGCAGCAGCCTGGAACTTCAGATACAGTTAGGCACAGTGGGGCAGGCTGCTGCTGGACAGAAGCAGGGACCGATTCTCCCTGCGCTTCTGAGAAAACTTCTTAATTGGAGGATAATTGCTTCACAGTATTGTATTGGTTTCTGCCACACACCGCTTGAATCAGCCGCAAGGACACATATGTCCCCTCCCTCCTGAGCCTCCTCCCCACCTCCCACCAAAATCTACAAACTGTAAATGCTGGAGAGGGTGTGGTGCGAAGGGAACCACACTGTTGGTGAGAATGTAAATTGATACAGCCTCCATGGAGAGCAGCATGGAGGTTCCTTAAAAAACTAGGAATAAAACCACCAAACAACCCAGCAGTCCCCCTACTGGGCAGATACCCCGAGGAAACCATAGTTGAAAAAGACACATGTACCTCATGGTACTTTTTAAACTTTATATCTTGCAGTAAGTGTAGTTGCAAAAAGTTGCAAAGAGCACAGAGAGGTCCCAGGCCCCCTCCACCTCGCTTCCCCCAGTGGCAGCGCTGCATACAGTATAATGTAATTGCCGCATCCAGCCTAATGTTTATAGTATATACGGTAATTATAGCATCCAGCCTAATGTTCATAGTATAGACGGTAGCAACACCGGGAAACTGACATGTCACCCCAGACTGTACTCAGATTTCACCGTTTTAGACATACCTGTGTGTGTGTGTGTGTGTGTGTGTGTGTGTGTGTGTGCTTTATCCCCTGTCTAGGATCCTAGAGCTTCTCCTGTGATCAGTAGACAGAACTATTCCATCACCTCCAAGAAACTCCCTTATCTCATGGCGCTTCTGGGTATGAAACAGCAGCAGATGTTACCCTGCTTCTTGTCCGGATCATATTGTGGATGAGTCTGCAGTGAGAGAGGCTGGACACATCTCTGAAACCTATCACTTGGTTTGGCTGCCGTGGGATCTGCATAACTGACTTACAGATGGAGATTCTTGGTCTGCCTTGGGAAGAGCACTGATCAGCCCAGAAGAAAAAAGACTTGAATAAATAGGCCTGACCTCATCCAGGGAGCCTGTCAGTTGATATCTGTTGATTTAAGAGGCTGACACCAGCTCATGTGACCGCCAAAAGTCACTTCTAACAAGAAAAACCTTACTGATTAAGTCCCTATTTAACTTTGGGGACTTAATCTTGTGTGTGTGTATTAGGCGCTCAGTCATGTCCGACTCTTTGTGACCCCATGGACTGTAGCCTGCTGGCTCCTCTGTCCATAGGATTCTCCAGGCAAGAATACTGGAATGGGTTGCCATTCCCTTCTCCAGGGGATCTTCCTGACCCAGGGATCTAACACAGGTCTCCTGCGTTGCAGGCAGATTCCTCACCTGAGCCACCAGGGAAGATTAGATCCTAAGGGCCTTCTGCTGTAGCAGTTCTTGAAGATGGCCCAGGGAGCGCACACTGGTGACGAGGAAACAGGTCACCTCCTGAGTGGACGCGTCCTCAGAAAAGAGAAGCAGTGCTTGGAAGATGCCTCTGTGTGTGGACATGCAGTTAGCAAGAGCTTGAGGTGCAGGCCCAGAGGGAAAGAGCAATAGAGACTGAGGGAGAGACAATGGATTTAAGGGGAAACATCTGCCTGCATCCGACGGCCAAATGCTGCGTCTGTGGCCTAGGATCAATCTTGTGATGTCTAAAAAAGGAATGCGAGGGGGCCTGAAGCGGGCTCTGAAAGGTTCTTTTCTCCTCGAGATTTCCTGTCTGCTTCATCCAGAGAGCTGCCAGGGTTCTGATGAAATAGCTCATGTGGGCCTGCTTCTCGAAGCTGGAGGAGCACTCCTTGGAAGCCGGCTTTGGAATGACTGACTTAAAGAGACATGTTACCTGGATTGTTCTAGACACACTAACCAGAGGAGCCCATATACTTTGCTGAACAAAACCTCTGGAATCTCCAGATCAACTCCTCGTAAGGTTTCGTATTTCAGGTAGAAGTTTTCAGTGTTAAAGAAGCTGGAGACCAGGAGAAACGAGCAGCTAAGTTCTCAGGAAGCCTCGGAAGAGATTAAGAGCATCTCTTGATGCTAGATTGAACTGCAGATAAATTCCTGAGCTAAGTATTACTTTCCTCTCGCACGTTACTTGTTTGTGTCTTGTAAAGAAGTTGGTTTAAAGGAAACAGAGACTCCCTGGCAATCCAGGGGTTGAGACTTTGCCTTCCAAACCAGGGGATGCGGGTTTGATCCCTGGTTGAGGAGCTGAGATCCCACATGCCTCGCAGCCAAAAAACCAAAACATAAAGTAGAAACGATATGGGACAGATTCAGTAAATCTTTGAAAGAAAAAAAAAAGGAAACGGAGCTCTTCCCCGTGGCCCTGCTTGTCCTCCATCTCCCTGGGTGGAAGCCACAGAGGCTCGAGAGTCGCGGGCTCCCTGCGGGCTTGTCACCTTTCCCCCACCCCACTGGCACAGCATCGGCCAGCACGTGAACACTTCATGCTCTGAGATTCTTCACTTGAAGAACATCAACCACCCAGTCCAAACCCGGAAGGTCATCACAACCGAAATGGAAGAGGTGGTCCTCAATGATCGTCAACAGCACTTTTGGGAATTTCACAGTCCACCCTCACTTTACCCTAGCCTATGATTGTCTAGCTCACATTTCCCTCTTTTTAGCTCATCTTTTTTTTGGTGGGGGGTGGTTTCCTCTCCTCTAGTATATGGTTTCTTTTTCTTGTTTTTAAGATGTTTTTATGTGGACCGTTTTTAAGGTCTTTATTGACATTTTTACCGTCTTTCTGTTTTCTGTTTTAGTTTTTTGGCCACATGTCTCCCCAGCCAGGGATCAGCTGTACCCCTGTGCTGAGAGGCCGAGTCTCAACCACTGCACCACCAAGGAGGTCCTGTTAACTTGTCTTTATTTTTATGCATCTTAGTCCCAACCAGCATTGCAGTGAGATTCCTGTGTGCCTTGGCCACATAGCTTTTAAGCAATTGGGAGTTTTATCAAATAGGAGTTATATTTGTATAAGTGATACCCCTTCACATATGGAATGCTGCTCTCTCGAGCTCTGTTCCGAATGACCGTGGGGGTGGGCTTCCTGTTTGGCAGCTGGTGGGTGTGGGGTGTTGCGGGGGGAATGACTGATGACGGAGATGGGGACTCTGCAGTGTTGCCGAGTAGCTGTAAGCAGTGATCGCCTGCTCCTTGAGCTCAGCACCTGTGCCCTCTTTATTTTCCCCTCTCTAATGCAAGCACGGAGTAGACTCTCAAAATTTGCTGCAGTGAACTGGGCCAGATAGAGTATGGTCTCTGTTTCCTGGATTTCTCCTCTTCATGTAGATATCCTAGGCCTGTGTTAAAGTTAGGACAGTCTACAATAACCGGAGATAATTTGCTTCAAGTCATACAGGTTGAATACATGGGATCAGAATTCAGTATTTTCAGCCTCCCAGTGGCATCTTCCATTCGCAACTCACGGATTCTCATTTTCTTAAGGCACAGTGAAGTCGCTCACTCGTGTCCGACTCTGTGACCCGGTGGACTGTAGCCCACCAGGCTCCTCCTTCTATGGACTTCTCCAGGCAAGAGTACTGGAGTGGGTTGCCATTTCCTTCTCCAGGGGATCTTCCCAACCCAGGGATCAAACCCGGGTCTCCCTCATTGTGAGCAGATGCCCTACCGTCTGAGCCACCAGGGAGCCCCTTCTTAAGGCACAGAATCCTTCTAATTGTTTGGTCTGGATGTTGAGACGCTTGGTGTAAGGAAAGGCCCAAATTTCCTTTTTTTCTTTCTTCCAAGAAATCTCTAGACCTGTGTGTGCACCCTGGCGATGATGGGTCCAGTTTGAAGACCCTCACCTTAGAACAGCCCGTCTCACAGGTCGTCAGCCGGGTGCTCCCGCGGACGTGGATTGCTGCGTTTCCGCAGACCTCGGGAAGCACAGGTTGACTTTTTCCAAGCCAAGCAGTTGACCTTAGCGCTTGGCACCCTATGAGTTTACACCATAATTTAAATCCAAATCTTTTTTTTTTTTTAGCTAAATACACACAGAAGGTGGCTGATAGTGAGGCGGAGAGTAAGGATGAGCAGGGAGGGTGCTCCTGAGTCGGCCCAGGGCGCAGGCGGGGCGTCTCACTTTCATCACCTTGCGGTGGCCCCTTCCTTTTCTATGTGTTCCCTGAGTTTTTCAGATTCTGCTGTGCTCTTCGTAGCTGGATGCTTTCCAGAGGGTCATCAAGAGAAAGGAGTATCCTCTGCGTTAATAACCTCGGGAAGAATTTTAGCTGTAAAATCAGAGACCAGACCATCTGGTGGAGAACAGGAAAGGCGGGTTGTTGGGGGGGCATTTATTCCCTCTTCCAGGAAAGTGTCAAGTTCACCATGCTCCAGCATCACACCCTTCACCCAGTAACTCAGAGGTCTCACGTCAGGCTTACTCAATAATCACGCTGTAAATGGCGAACTACTACCTTCATTTGGGGAATAAGAATTGTTCCTTTTAAAGGCATACAGTACACAAAATAAGTGACTTTACGTTCTCACTTCCTGTTTCCTTTTTTTTTTTGAATGAATTCATTAATGTGGAGTTCCCAAACAGCTCTTGCATGTTCGCATTCGCTACAATTATTGAGAGCTACAGGCGCCCTATGGGAGTGTGAAGGGTGCCCCAAGATGCACGGCAAAGATGGCGCTTCTCTGGTGGGTCATCCTAGACAGTAAAGAACCCACCTGCAGTGCAGGAGACCCGGGTTCCATCCCTGTGTCGGGAAGATCCCCTGGAGGAGGAAACGGCAGCCCCCTCCACTCTTCTTGCCTGGAGAATCCCATGGACAGAGGAGCTTGCGGGCTACAGTCAGTCCATGGAATCACCAAGACAGACACGACTGAGTGACTGATACCCTCTACTTTCTTTACTCTGCCAAAGATAAGCGCCGAAGATGGGGAATCAGAAAACTGTGGGCACACCTGGCCACTTGGATTTTGAATAAAGTTTTATTGGGACATAGCCATGCTCATTTGCTTCTGGATTGTCTGTGGATGCTTTCCCGTTATACGAGCACAGTTGAGTGGCTAAGAGACTAATGCCTTAAGATATTTGCTTTCTATACCGTTACTCAGTGTCCCAACTCATCAAAGACGTCTCTATATTTATTTACTCACTCGTTCACTTGCTCAGTGAACACCAACTCTGTTAAAGACATGGTGAGAAGTGTGGAGATGAAGAAGGCAGGGGCGGGTGGGGAGCGGACGAGCAGGTGCAGGCTGGGGGAACGGGCGGGGCACCCCGCGGCCCTGCTGTGCGGCTCAGAGCGGCATTCGGGGTAGGCCAGAGCGGGAGGGTATGGGAGAGGAAGCGCATCCTTGTGAGACCGATGCATTGCTGCACTTCAGACCTCAACGCCAGGCTGTGAATGAGCTGTAGTTGGATGTTTTAGAAACTGTTGAGCGGCAGTGAGGGCGGACAGGCATTTTGCGTCTCTTTCCCAGTCTCATAGGAAGTGAAGGTGAGCAATGCTCTTCATCAGAACCAGTGCTCTCCTACTCTTGGTTAGCTAAGAGATTTTATAACAAAGGGTGTTAGATTTTATAATTTTTTTGCATCTCTTGAAATAACTGCATAACTTTTCTTTCATTCTAGTAAATGGCAAATTAGAATGGTTAATATTTTTAAATCAGTCACTTAAGTTAATCTTATATATTTTTGGAATAAACTCAGTTTTGAAAATTTTTACAAGAAAAGAAAACAGTCCTCAATGTCCAGAAACTTTCCACGTAACAGAGACAAGTCATGAACTCAAATTGCTACCTCCTGCAACACATACACTTGACAAGAAAGAACTAAATTTCTGTGTGGCTGAGAGACGCGAGCCCCTGGGTGAAGGAAGGGATTGGGAGAAGGAGAAGGATGGCTTTTTACTACCGTGGCTCCCTCTGATTTCTCCACAGGAACTTCATGAGAAGAAAGAGTCATTTCCTTCATGGAATTTTATAAATCGTTGTATCCGAAGGGTGGAAATGATTTAGGATAGTACTTCATGTCCAGATTTCTTTACCTCGAAGTGTATTTCTTCTGGAACTATGGGGATAATCGTATTTCTAGAAAAATGTTAAAGACTGGAAGGAAGGCTTCCTTCTTCAGAGTGGGAAGACAGAGGGCATTTTCCTTTATCCCTATTTCCTGAAGAAAGTCTTATTAAATGGCCTGGGTCTTTGAGGCCCCTCAAATACGAGCTGGGTTAAAAACAAGGAGCAGTTGTAGACCCTCGGCCGTGACCAAGCGTGACGCGTGACTTAGAATGCCAGAGCCAATGGGAGTGAAGGGAGCTTTGGCTGAAGGTTCCAGGCGGATGCCACCTCCCCTGGACGGTTTCGTGTGGGAGGCCTTCCCGAATCCTCCAGCTGGGGTCTTGGTTTTGTTTGCTTGTGTTGGGTGGTACTAGTGTCCCTTGCTGGATGCAGGCGCTTTCGTTTCGGTGAGTGGGGGCTGCTCTCTACTTGCACGCGTGGCTTCCCTTGTTGGGGGGCTCGGGCTCCAGCACGCTGCCCCGGGCTCAGCTGCCTCGTGGCACGTGGACGCTTCTGGGAGCGGGGAGCGGAGCTGTGCCCTGCGCTGGTGGCGCATTCCTCTCCCCTGCGCCGCCGGGGAGGGCGTCCAGCTGGGGTGCCTGCCTCTTCCCCTGTGACTCACTTGAGGGCAAGGTTTGCTTTTTGACATCTGCATCACCAAGAGCACCACTATTTGTTTCCAGAATATCTATTGAATTAGTGTGGGTTGAAAGCCCCCTGACGCTGTGTCTTCAAAATCTAGGTGGCTGATTTTGGTTAAAGAACCCCAGAATTTCAGCTTTATCTAAAAATGAAACAAGTGAGAATCTTTCCGTTCTGTGCCATCAGAGGATGGAAACGTTGGTTAAATTCTGGCCACCCATTCTCTATCTTCGTAACAATACAGCCACGAGGGTAAATGCAGCTGAGTTAGGTCAGAGCACAACCCTGGGACATCCACCCCTGAAATCATGGTATTTTGACTGATAAAGTGAATATGTTCAGTGAAGAAAGGTCCTGAAAGAAAGTGATACTGGACCCCATCAAGTCACTTTAATCGTTGGACGGGCCAAGCCAAAATATTTCGCATTTGCTCCCTCTGAATCAGAGGACCCCTGAAGTTAACACCGCCCTCACCCTGGGCTCCGCCTTCCCGTTACCAAGGAGCCCAGGTCCAGTTTTCTCAGTAACTGGGGTGCCAATCGACAGGGGTGTCCCCAGGTAAAGACCAGAAGATGGACACATGTTCTGCAAGCTCAGTTTGCTCATCCTCCCCCCCCCTCCCGCAGCCCTCAGAGGAGAACCCAGCCCTTGTGTGAGGACACACTTGAGGGCATTTTGTCGGCAGACAGAGTCACTGCAGAGACACGGGCTATCTTCTTTCAAAACCGTCGGAAGCAGCACGCGCTCTCCTGCCTCCTTTGAGGCCCACGTGTCTTTATGAATGGGCCGGCTTCCTCATTCGCTCTCCCTGTTGGTGCTGGGGGGTCAGAGGCGTTGCCTCCAAAACGGGGAGAGAACGCCGGGCATCCACCAGAGAGCTGGCGGCACACAGCATCGCGCCAGCCCGTCGCCACCGACCCACCTCCTCACGGTCCCTCGGGGATTCTGCCTGAGCGTTTCTGATCTGTAACAGTCCCTCTGAAGGCCTACCAACGCTCAGGTGAGATGAAATGACTGATTACCCTGAAGTTCTGTCTGCACTGGAGTCTTTCTGAGCGGCTGCCGATTCCGGCCCGTTGAAAGCATTCGGTGGCTTGAATCCACGGTTTCTGCCCACATCACCGCATTCCTGGGATGCCTTTCTCTGGGCCTTCGCAAGATCATCTGACAGCCGCCTGTGAGGTCAATGAACTTTATACTAATTAAACCTTGGCAGTTAGGAGAATTAATTTTTTTTCTCCCCGAAAAGCGGAGAAACAGGATGTGTTATGTGGCCCTCCAGTTACTGAGTAAAAGTTCTCCGGAGTCATCAGGCTAGTCTCACATGATTTAATGCTGAACCGAATAGGAGAGCGGCTGCATCCTCTACTGGGCCCCACGGAACACTCACCACCCACACTGTTTATTCAGACTCGGATCTGAGCCATTTGGGGTTTAAGCCAGAAGAAAGGGGGAAAAAATCCAACCCTGGAATGAACGCTTTTGAAACTCTGTATTCTTGATGAAATGCAGCCAAGGAGCCTTTAAAAAATTCTATTTAAAATCAATTACTGGGATCATATTTTCATTACAATGGATTGTTAGCAACAACTAATTTTCGTGTTTCCATCCAGCTCTGGGCTCTAGGCTGAGACTGGAACAGTCGCTCTGTTTTCCTGGGTATCTGATGCCACCACCCAGCTATGCATGGGTATTGGGCAACTCTGACCAGCAACTTTCCATAAAACAACAAGGAAAGGTGTGAGGAGGCAAAGAATCGTGTGAAAACAAGCCTGGAGGCGTGCAGCAAGTGTGCTCCCCAGGGGAGGGGCGGGGTGGTGGTGGGGGGAAACTATCGGAGAGCGAGAAAGCAAGGGCAGGACCCAGCACCTCCGGTCAGGACTGCAAAGATGCCCTCTCCGACGGGTCAGGCCTCCGGAGAGGACTCTGGAAGCTCCCTGGGTTACCCACCCTGCTCCGGGCAGCTCGCACCGTCGGGAGATGCTTGCTTCTTTGCAGCCTGCCGTGGGCGCGCGTGCTGCTCCAGGGGCTGCGGGCCGCCCGGCGCGCGTCACTCGAGGGCGGGCGGGGCCTGCGAGTTGCCGCTTCTGGAAGCTACGATGGATCGATGGGATTGCCGTGTCCACACCGGTCCCAGGGCCCGAGGGTGCGGCTGCACCGCGGGCAGCATGGAGCAGCCTTACGGAGACTGCAGACAGCGGTGCCGTTGCCGCCCCCGGGCTTGCGTGTCTCCCCAGGAGGGGACGTCGCGGCCGCGTGTCCACGAGTGAGCCTCACACCCACGTGCCAGCGTGAAGGACCACTCTTTTGGATTTTAAGAGGTCCTGTTTTTAAGGAAAAACTCTTGAAAACCGGAAAGGACTCTAGAATTTCCCTGGCCTCAAGACGGTGGCTGCGCCCCGCAGTTTCTTGAAGAGCAGGAGCTGAAGGCCAGCGCGGGGGTCAGCGCTGGAGCGGGCGGCCGGCCTGCTGGAGGCGCGGGGCCGAGGGCCGCCCTGCGAGAGGCCTGAGGCCACCGTCCTCACTCCCCCGGGCCCTTCCGCCTCCTCGGCAGGCGCGCCGGACGGCAGCAGCCCCGCCGGGGAGCTCCGGGCTCACTGGGAAGCCGCCGGATGACCGGGGCGGCGAGGCTCCTTCCCTTTTTAATCAGGTTATGTCATCGCCCTGCTCGGCTGCGTTTTTTTCCGCGGGGAAGAGGTGGTCTCCCCTTCATCGGCCCACCCTCGTTTGCACCAGGTTCCCGTTGCCTGTGCGGGTCAATCACTGGCTGAGTGGGGTGAGCGCTGCGACCTCACGGGGAGGGACTTGAGCCCACAGACTGCGAAGCCCTGTGCCCACGCCCGGCCCCGCCTCTCATCCCCTGTCCAGTGATCACTTGCCTTAGGGGCCCCTCGGAGTCCATGGTAACATCCAGGCAAGAAGACTGGAGTGAGTTGCCATTTTATTTCCCTCTCCAGGGAATGTTCCCGACCCAGGGATTGAGCCGAGTCTCCTGCATCGGTGCAGATGCAGACAGGGATTCGGGGTCTTAGGGGACGGACACTGACCCCTCGATGTTGCCGACTTGTTCCCAGTTTACACTTCCAGACCCATGTATGACAGCTCTTGCTGACAGTATCTTCTCCAAGTCTGGGCACTGCCAGCCTTTCACATTTTGCTAATAAAACAGATTCGAGGATCTCTTGTTGTGAATTACACTTCTCTGGTTACTGTTGATTTATGCTTTTCTTTCTCGCGGTTTTCGTCATTTGGATTTCTTTTTCTGTGTATTGCCAGTTCATAGATTTTGCTCATCTTTTTGTAGTGGGTTGTTTTTTTTTTTTTTCCTTACAGATTAACAAGCATTCATTATGCATCCTATATATTAAAAAAAAAAAGCTACCCTTTCTGTGTCTTGCCTTTAACCTTTGTGTTTGATGTCTTCTGTCCCGTAAGTTTTACAGTCAGATTGCTCAGCATCTCCTTCCTCTATTGCTTTATGGTTTGTATCATTCCCTAGTCTGGGATTATAAAAAGTGTCTATATTTTTCTTAAGTATTTCAGAGTTAACTAATTCTCTTGGAATTCATGTTTTGATACAGCATGAGTTAGAGATCTGTTTTTTCCCTGTGAATTACAGATTCTCTCAGGACCATTTAGCAAACAGTTCAGCCCTTTCCCACAGTTTTTATAAAGCCACTGCTGTCAGCCCCCCATTCCTGTTCACAGAGGGGCCCTCTCTGTTACATTGGTCTAGCGAGCTGCACCAATTGGGTAGTAATTATAAGGCTTTAATGTCTTGATATCTGGTAGGACAACGGTCCATCTTACAGTTTTTCAATATTATCTTGGCTGCTTTTGACCCTAATTCTTCTACATGAATTTTAAAACGAGGTAAAAATGTTCGTGAAGACCCTCTCTGAGGTACTATGAATTGTGTTCAGTTTATGTATTAACTTAGAACTGATGTCAGTGTTGAATCTTTTCATCTCTGAACGTGAGATATAGCTCTCTTCTTGGGTCTTAGGACTTTCGGTGAAGTCACATTTATTTTTAATTGGCAGATAACCGATTCGTAATGTTGCACTGGCTCCTGCCGTCCATCAGTGTGAATCAGCCACAGGCGTCCAGTGTCCCCCTCTCCGACCTCCCCGCCTCCCACCCCATCCCACCCCTCAGAGCACCTCAGGGAAGTTTCATCACTTGGTTTCATTTACCTCTTGCACCCTGTTCTTTTGATTCATTCCTAGGTTTGTCATAGTTTACTGCTATTGCTAATGGGATCTTTAAAAGTCACACTTTCTAATTGGTTGTTGCTGACGAGGATGCCATGGCTGTTTGTACAGTATATTAATCTTGTCTCCAGTATTCTTGCAAAACTCCTGTGACTTGTAACTGCTTGTCGTCTCTCACAGGTTCTCTATGTAGACAGTCCTATGTGCAAATGATTCTTTTTTTGTTTCTCTATTTCAAATCCTTATTTCTCTTACTCCTTCTCCTTGTTTTATTGTTTTAGCCAGACACCTCACAGAACGATGAGTCGAGTGGTGATAGAAAGTGTATGTTTATCCAGTGCCTGACTTCAAAGGAAATATGTTCCTAAAATTTACGGTGGGTTCTCAGTAGAAACTGCTTAGTGCAAACTTCCTTCTATTCTTGATTGGCTAGGTATTTTATTGTATTTTTAAATTGTGAATGGGTACTAAATTTTATAAAATGTTTTTCTGCATCTATTGTGATAATTCATTTTTCCTTCTTAATGTGTCAATGTGGTAGATCACAGTAGGATTTTCTAATGTTGAGCTTCTGGGATAAATTTTACTCATCATCACAAACATGCATGCACACACACATGGACATGTATATTTACCATGTGATAGGTACGATATATGTGATCACGATATGTATCATATCAAAAACATATATTTAAACAAACACACATCTATAATCACACTTCACTGCTGGATATGCTTACTAATATTTAGATTTTTGCATTGATATTTTTAGCTTAGATTGACCTATTGCTTTCTTGTTTTGTACTCTCTGCTCCTAAAGTATATAGCTTTAGACGGAACTTATAAAAATACATTCAGGAGCTTTTGTTCTTTTTCTATTTTTTTGTGTCAGTTTTGGTAACATATTTTCCTAGGAGATTTTCCATTTCATCTGCTTTTAGTTTTATTGCTTGAAAGTAGAAAATTGAATTCTCATACTTAAAAAAAAACTTGACTGTATTTATAGTTATGATTCCTTTTCATGCCTAATAGTGTTTATTTATGCCTTGTTTTTTTCTCATTCTTGTTGATTAAAGAATTCACATTAGTTCCTATGTGTGTTTCTTTGTTTTTATTTTACTGATTTGTTATTATCTTTGTTATTGCTTTCCTACTACTTTATCCATTTGTGGAAAAAGAATTTCCTCCTCTTGTCTTTGAGTTTACATTATTGCTTAACCTTTTTATTTTCTTAATCTAAATTTTTTGTTTTCTGATCATTGCATTTAATACTAAACATTCCTTCTACTGATATCTAGGGTTTTAACTATTGTTCAGTTCCAAATAGTTTGTTACTTTCATTTCAACTTTATTTAATAGTTTAGCAGCATGTTTTTGAAATTTTAAGATGTACTGGGGTTTGGGGCTGTGGTTTTGTTATTGATTTAACATTTATTGTATTTTGGTTGATGAGTGTGGTCTGAATGTTAGCAGCTCTTTGAAGTTTGTTGAGACTTGCTTTGTGGCCTAGAACCTGGTTAACTTTTGTAAACATTTCATGTGTATTCTTTATTTATTTTGTAGAAGTTTCTTCTCATATCCATTAAATGATGTTTGTAATATGATTACTTAAATTTGTCATTTTTTTAAAGCTTGGTCTGTTTATTTCATAAAGATATGTGCTAAAATCTCTCACTATAATTTTGAATTTGTTACCTTCATATAATTAAATCAGTTTTGCTGTACATATTTGACACTGTGTGATTAGGTCTAACCCTAACCCTAACCCACTCCAGTAAGGATTCTGGTAAATGTATCTTTTTATTATTAAGGAGTGGTGGTCTTTATCCCCCCAAATGCTTCTGGCTATAATGTCTATTTTATCATATTAATTGAGTCATTCAATTAAAATATATATTAAGCATTTATTATTTGTACAAACACTAGTTGAATACATTTTTAATGTTTATCCTCCTGTGACATGTTTTAGGCTTCTCTCTTACAAACAGCTCAAGTTTTATAAAATTCAACCTGAGGATTTCTGCCTTTTAATGAATTAGTTTAAGCCATTTACATTTATTATGATGTCATATGTTTGGAATTCATGAAGAATCCAAATGTTTTCCATCTAACCTGCTGCTTCTTTACTTATTTTCCGTTCTTGTCCTATCTTCCGCTGGATCGCTGGCGTTCTCCTGTTGCTTTCTCTTCGTCTTCTGTGCGCCCACTCCTTGCTACTTGGGTGGCAGTAGGCCCCGGCCGGGGCTCCCCTGGTGGCGAGGTGGTAAAGAATCCGCCTGCCAGTGCAGGAGATGTGGGTTCGACCCCTGAGTCGGGAAGTTTCCCTGGAGAACGAAATGACAGCCCACTCCAGTAGTCTTGCCTGGGAAATCCCATGGGCAGAGGAGCCTGTCTTAGGGACTTAGCAACTGAACCGCCACCCCCCGGCCCCCAGCCACGGCTGTGCTCACAGTCCAAGCCCAGGCAGGTGTGATGCATGAAGACCGGAACAAAGGCGGAACCTGTGTGGGAGCGATGTCCCCAAGATTTCTGAGTTGGATGCATTTTTCAAGGAACCAGCTCTCAAGGAGTTAAGCTGAGCGGTCTGGATGCCTCTTCAGCCCAGGAGGAATGAGGAAACAGCAGGAGAAGGGGAGCAGAGAGGACAAAACGAAGGGGAGATGAAGGCAGGTGTCCCCCCGTGGCCGAGCGAGTGGCGCGGAGAGGACTGAGGTCCCCAGCAGCGCCAGGAGCCGGGCCCCACGGTGCCACTGCGCGGTCATCGGAGCCACCGCCGGACCGCAGGCGCAGGTGCTTCAGACTGGAGACGCGAAGTTCTAGAGGTGTCTGAGCTGCTGAACACCCTTCACGCCAAGCTGGAAGGCTTCCACAGGGACCCTGGCAGCGACACGGAGACCCACACAGCTTGTGCCATTGCACGATGACATCCTGAAGAAGTTCAAGGAGCTGGAGAATCCCAGGGGAGAGTGGAGAGAAACGACCTTCTCGGTCAGCGATGGTCCGGCAGAGGCCTCGCTGCCCCTTCGCGGGGACTCCAGACTCCCCACCTTCCTCCTCGGCTTGCCTCCCAGGCACAGAAGCAGTCATGCTCTTAGACGCCGAGCGCCCTTCTCCTCTTGATTTGTCTTGTTTTGCTCTGTATCTCAGCTGTTACCCTCAAACCTTAAAAATCTTGTTCGTTCCAAAGTCCCAGACTCAAGTGTTACTTGTATCTCTATTTGCTCCCCAAACAATATACTGTAGATTTCTGAGACCCTGCCCCAGTCTCTCTCTTGTATTCTAATAGGACAGTCAGCTATTTTTATCCTGTATCATCTTGCTTCTGTTCTATCTGCACACATTTTTTTTTACAAATCTACTTTTTAAAATTTATCAAAATAGATGCCATTTTATTTACATTGTGGGTAAGACTGTGAAATCCAGAACCAGACTGCCTTACTTTGAATCCCAATGTAATTGTGAATCACTTGGAATGGTGCCTGGGATGCAGCGCAGAGCAGGCCCTCGTAAATGTTACTGGTGTTGCTTCTTGGCTCCTGTTTCCCCAACTCAGCTCAAATCCCTTATTGAAATCCATCTCTGAGTAGTTATTTCATCAAGGATTTGGGAATATGAAACTATCTCTGTTATTCTCTATCTGGAATTCACCCTTAATCTTGAATAACAATTTTCTAGGTATAGAATTCTACATAAATATTTTCCCTCAGCACTTGAAAAATACTATTTCGTTGTTTTTGGACGCCTGTTACTGATGGGGGCAGTCAGCGTCTGCCTTTTGTTTAGAAGTTTTTTCCCCTCAAATTGTCTTAAAGATCTTTGTTTTTCTTTTTGTTCCTGTCTTTGATGATTGGCAGTTTCACTATAGTCCTGTTTGGGATTTAGTATGTCTCTTGAATCTAAGGATTCCTGATATTCATTGATTTTAAAAAATTCTGTCAAAATCTCTGAGTATTGCTCCTCTCAGCTCTCCTTATTTTTTTTTTAAATCCTCTTTTGTTTGTTGTTCGACTCTCTTCTTTTTTGTTTTTTGAGCAGAGAAACGTTTGTTGCAGGGCCGAGCAAAGAGAGGGGTTTATGACCTATATGCCCTGAGGCCCTTGATCTTGATCTCCTCCGTATTGTTTCTCTGCCCATATCTCTGGTTTTCTGTGGCCTGTTTGTTTTCAGTCTCCCCTACTGTTTCCATCCCTGTTCTCCTAAGGTAAATAAGGTCAACAGCTGGTATGCACCCTTCCACATGTGTCTCCAAACTCATGTATAAACACATATATAGCCCATAAATTAAATGAGTGTTCTGATGTTGTTTGCAAAAAGTCCAATCGCGCCTTGTATATTACTTTACTACTTGACTTTCCCTGTTAATGGTACATTAAGGATATATTCCAAATAGGCAGATACAAATTTAACCAATTTAAGAAATAGCTAAACAGATTCCATGGTATGGCTGCAGTAGCTTATTCAGCTGTCTCACTGCTCGTGAACATTGAGGTGATCTTCAGTTTTATGTCTACACAACATTGTAGATAAAAACATCCTCCTACATATTTACTTATGTGCTGGTTCCTTAATTTCTATGGGAACAAATTAATTCTACCCGACCCTGCTTCCCCCACCCCGCTTCTCAAGAAAGTCCACTTTCTATGTAGTAGCGCTTCCTTCTGGCGTTTCAGGGACTTCCCTGCTGGCTCAGATGGGAGAGGATCTGCCTGCAGTGCAAGATACCTGGGTTTGATCCCTGGGTCAGGAAGATCCCCTCAAGAAGAGCTTGGCTACACACTCTGGTGTTCTTGCCTGGAAAATCCCATGGACAGAGGCGCCCTGTGGGCTACAGTCCACGGGGTCACAAAGAGCCGGACGCGACTGAGCGACTCACTTTCGCTCTTCCGGCATTTCTAAATAACGTGTATGCTGCGATCTTTTATCAGTGTTGCTCACGATGTCTTTAACTTCCTATTGTGCTCAATATGGGTTCCGCTCTTACATAACCGTACCTACTGCTTTGCCAGCCCTGTTCTCTCAGTACGACTCCAGTGCAATGCGAGGTTGGGTCTGTTAGTGCTCTCAGTATCTGGCCTATGGAAAGAGCGTTAGCAGTTACAGTTTTTACGTTTTATGACGTCAATATCCGTCTTCTTAAGAAAAACTGTATTGGAGTATAGTTTAATTGGCTTCCCTGGTGGCTCAGATGGTAAAGCGTCTGCCTGCGAGGCAGGAGACCCGGGTTCGATCGCTGGGTCGGGAAGATCCCCTGGAGAAAGAAATGGCAACCCACTCCAGCACTCTTGCCTGCAAAATCCCAGGACGGAGGAGCCTTGTAGGCTACAGTCCATGGGCTCACACAGAGTCGGCCACGACTGGGCGACTTCACTTTCACAGCTGAACTGCGGTGCTTTGCTGGTTTCGGGTGCACACACGGATGCCCACTCTGCTTTGCACCGTTTGCCCGTATAGCCCGTTACACAGCACCGAGGCGGGTTCTGTGTGCTCTCCTGTAAGTGCATTGCTGTTCGGCCGCCCAGGCGTGTCCGGCTCTTCGGGGCCCGTGGGCTGCAGCTCGCCGGCCTCCCTGCCCGCTCCCAAGCTTCGCTCAAGTTCACGTCCGTCTGCGTCACGTGGCGCAGTGCGCGTGCGTCAGGCGGCCTCCCCGCGGCCCCTGCCCCCGTATCCCCTGGCAGCTCTGAGTTTGTTTTCTGCATCTTGACTCTACTTGTTTTGTAACTAAGCTCATTCCTACCCCTTTGTAAGATTCCGTGTATCAGCGGTATCGTTGTTAATGTGTCTTGGTTTTTCCATTTGTCTTCTTTCCTTGGCGGTCCCCATCCTTGCAGGGGAAGCTGTTCTTGCTGTGTCCCTCGCGGGCTCACAGGGCACTTTTCCACCAGGCCGATCGCACCGGGAATCCGTGAGTTCTCTTTCTTGGTCGCACCCCTCCTAGAGACTTGCATTTCCCTTCCGTCTGGGTGTTTCTTCAGGCCTGCTGCACAGCTGCATGCTGGGATGGCTCTTCCTTGGCATTCTAGAACTTTCCCTGACGTTTGAGCCGGATCCCCCTTCTCGATCCACTCCACTGTTTGAGTGAGCGCGTCCCCGCGGGGTCAGGATGACGGGCTAGCGCCGTGCTGCGGGCGGCCCTCACCGCATGTTCTCCCCGACCTGCTGGTCTGGTCAGCCCCCCACACCACGTCACCCCTCTGCTTCACGCCTGAGTCAGATCACATAAATTTCCTCTTTTTCCGCTCACACATTTTTGTGGCTCCCAATCTATAAGTCGCCTTTCCAAAATGGATCCAAGAGAGAGATTCACACTTTGAATGTCTGAAAGGACTTTATATGTTTTTAAAAAATGGTTTTATTATGTATTTATTAGGCTGCCCCTGGAGAAGGCAGTGGCAACCCATTCCAGTACTCTTGCCTGGAGAATCCCATGGAGGAGGAGCCTGGTGGGCTGCAGTCTATGGGGTCACTAAGAGTCCGGCCGGACTGAGCGACTTCACTTTCACTTTTCACTTACATGCATTGGAGAAGGCAATGGCAACCCACTCCAGTGTTCTTGCCTGGAGAATCCCAGGGACGGGGAGCCTGGTGGGCTACCGCCTGTGGGGTCGCAGAGTCGGGCACGACTGAAGCGACGCAGCAGCAGCAGCAGCAGCTCCGGTCTTAACTGTGGTGTGCAGGGTCTTTGATCTTCCTCTGGCGTGCGGACTCTCAGGTGCGGCCTGTGGGATCCAGTTCCCTGACCAGGGCTGGAATCCAGGCCCTCTGCGCTGGGAGCGCAGGACTTAGCCACTGACCTCCAGGGAAGTCCCCTGAGAGGTCTTTATCTTCTCGCCGGAAGGCGTGTCTGTCTTGTACAAAGAATTCTAGGTCAGAAGGAAATCACCTCCAGAAGTGTGAAGGCATCTCTGATTCGTGCCCCCTCCCGGTGTTGCTGCTGGAAGGGGGACCCGTTCCGGTTCTTAACGCTTTGCGCCTGACCGTCTTTTCCTTTCCCCTGGGACCTTGCAGAATCTTTTCCTTTCCCCAGTATTCTGAATTTCACAGTAACTTTCCTGTGTGGGAGTCTGTTTTCATCTGTTGTACTGAGCAACCAGTGTGTTCTTTCAAGCTGTCGAATTCGCTTTTGGTGGCAAGTCTTTCTTTCCAAAACTCCTATTCTGTGGGTGTTGTACTTTCTAGACCAGCCCTCTGATGTCCTCCTGCTTTCTGTCTCTTTGTCTTTTGCTCTTTGGGGGGATGATCTCTTCAATTTCCAACCCGTCTGCGGGGTCTTCATTTCTGTCATTGTTTTAAATTTCCTCTTTTCATCTATGAATAGTTGAGTGTTTTTTTAAGCATTCTGTTCTGTTTTCATGCGTGACATTTTCTCAGTCTTCTGAAAAAAACATTTCTCTTTGGAAATTGTCTTCTCCCTTCACGGCCTGCGTCTCCTCCATGTTAGTCTATGGGGTCACTAAGAGTCCGGCCGGACTGAGCGACTTCACTTTCACTTTTCACTTACATGCATTGGAGAAGGCAATGGCAACCCACTCCAGTGTTCTTGCCTGGAGAATCCCAGGGACGGGGAGCCTGGTGGGCTACCGCCTGTGGGGTCGCAGAGTCGGGCACGACTGAAGCGACGCAGCAGCAGCAGCAGCAGCTCCGGTCTTAACTGTGGTGTGCAGGGTCTTTGATCTTCCTCTGGCGTGCGGACTCTCAGGTGCGGCCTGTGGGATCCAGTTCCCTGACCAGGGCTGGAATCCAGGCCCTCTGCGCTGGGAGCGCAGGACTTAGCCACTGACCTCCAGGGAAGTCCCCTGAGAGGTCTTTATCTTCTCGCCGGAAGGCGTGTCTGTCTTGTACAAAGAATTCTAGGTCAGAAGGAAATCACCTCCAGAAGTGTGAAGGCATCTCTGATTCGTGCCCCCTCCCGGTGTTGCTGCTGGAAGGGGGACCCGTTCCGGTTCTTAACGCTTTGCGCCTGACCGTCTTTTCCTTTCCCCTGGGACCTTGCAGAATCTTTTCCTTTCCCCAGTATTCTGAATTTCACAGTAACTTTCCTGTGTGGGAGTCTGTTTTCATCTGTTGTACTGAGCAACCAGTGTGTTCTTTCAAGCTGTCGAATTCGCTTTTGGTGGCAAGTCTTTCTTTCCAAAACTCCTATTCTGTGGGTGTTGTACTTTCTAGACCAGCCCTCTGATGTCCTCCTGCTTTCTGTCTCTTTGTCTTTTGCTCTTTGGGGGGATGATCTCTTCAATTTCCAACCCGTCTGCGGGGTCTTCATTTCTGTCATTGTTTTAAATTTCCTCTTTTCATCTATGAATAGTTGAGTGTTTTTTTAAGCATTCTGTTCTGTTTTCATGCGTGACATTTTCTCAGTCTTCTGAAAAAAACATTTCTCTTTGGAAATTGTCTTCTCCCTTCACGGCCTGCGTCTCCTCCATGTTGCCTTTCGTTTGTGTGCTTCTTTGCTCTTTGTCCTCTAGAGGCTTCCTTGCATGCCTCATAATCCTTGAGCGGCTGGTCATCTTGAAGAGTGAAGAGCTGATCATTTCTTCGCGAGCTCTGAGGTGTGTGCGGCTTATCGACTTTGAGCATTGCCATAGAATAATATGTTAACGCCATTTGTTGGGGAATTCTGCATGTCAGCCCCTTAAGTCTCCTCCCAGAACCTACAGAGACGATCAGACTCTCCAGGGAGCACCCTTCCGAACTCTGCTCTGGGAGGTGAAGCTCTGCCTATTCCAGGGCTGAGGGCTGAGCCGAGTGAGACAAGGGCTAGCGTCCAGCATGCGTGGTTTTTGTTCTGTGTGGCGTATGACATTCCCCAGTCCAGGAACCCTGTCTCTGGAGCCCACACCTCCAGTTTCACCAGCTGGGAGAAAGACTGCTGCCCAGCAGGGTGGAGCTGGGAGAGGGACCTGAGGCCTGGGAGTAGAAGAGTGGAAATGTTACTTGCTTAGTCACGCCTGACTCTTGGCTCCTCCGTCCACGGGGTTCCCCAGGGAAGAATAACTGCAGTGGGCAGCCATTCCCTTCCCCAGGGGATCTTCCCCACACGGGGACTGAACCCGCGTCTCCTGCACTGCAGGCGAATTCCTTAGCATCTAAGCCACCAGGGAAGCGGAACTGTTTCTTAAGCAATGTTCCTCCCACCTCCTCGCTCAGCCAGGGCCCCCCTCTCCTCCCTTCCCAGCTCTGGAGGCAGCTAGTGCTGCCTGTTCCGGACCTTCTGAGCCTGTGGCTCCGCTCCTAACTTTCCTTATTCCGAGTTTAGGATTCTGCCTTCCTGGTTCTGCTGGTTCTGTTACCACTTGTCCACCTGCTTTCCATCTTATCGCTGGAAACCTCATTGCTGTTACCCTTCACTGGTTCTCCTGGCCTTCTGGGCTTATGTCTTTGAAATGGTCACTTTCCCTAGTTGTATTGAGGTTTCCGATATGGTGTGTTAGTTAGCTATTGAGGTGTTAGATATGGTGTGTTCAGTTCTCCATTTTTCCTTGGAAATCCTATGTTACATTTTGGTTGATTTCCTTAATTCTTTTTTTCCAGTTCACTAATTCTATATTTGTGTCACTCCACTGTCTAACTTTCCATTAAGTTATTTTTAGGAGTTCCATTTTGTTCTTTTTCAAGTCTGCTATTTTCCTCCTCTTTTTTAATTCACTCCTATTATTCCATTATGTTTTTTAGTCTTTTATCATTTTAATACTTTTAAGAAATCTTACTTCATAGCCCATTTCAAAATTTCAAGTATTTTTCCAGTTCTTAGATTTTAGTTAAAAAGTTATCTTTGTGACTGGTCCTTATGGTAGTGAATTCTCAGGGTGTGTGTATGTTGGCAAGTTCATCTTCACCAAGGTCTTTTTTCGGTGGGAATCTTGTGAGTCCTGAGTTGTGAAATTGTCCCCATGTAATGGTCACATACTCATTTCTTTCAGTGATCAAAGGTGTTCTGATGCTCCTGGAATTGTATTTATGTTCGTTTCTTGTCCTGTACCCAGATACACAGATATGTAAATTCTGGTATTACAACTGAATGTGATTCGTGTTTGGGGTTTTGATTTCTCAGAGGCAGCTTGGTCTCTGGATCTAAGGCAGTTGTCTGCTCTTCATCTTGAGGCAGCGGGCATGGCCTTTGTCCCTTTTTCATGGATGGGTTGACTGTAAGATTTATGAAAAGGGCTCAGTTCCACCTCCCTTTCTCCACCTCAGTCAGGACGAAGCCCACATCACTTCTCGGTCGTTAGAATCTAATCATTGTCCCCAGATCCCCAAGGGCATTGGTGTGGGTCTGAAACTCTGCTTGGACACCGAGGAGGCGACTTATTTCTAAAGATCAGGCTTCAGTTTTTCTTCGTTTCCGGAGCCCATGCTTTCCTCCCTCGCTTCTTGCCTTCCAGGTGCAGCACTGTGATTTTTCTTGAGCATTTCATATCTTCATAGTAAAAAGGAATCCATAGGATCAGCCCAGTGTTTACCATTTTGCCAGAAATGAACACTCACATCCACTATTGAGCTAAATCTAGAATTAATCAATTAAACTAAACTAAAACTAAATACAACCTAGAATTGACTGTAAAAGACCAGAAATTGAAAGGTTCTCAGAGATCATTCACCCAGCGGTAGTGTTTTACTGAAGGGAATGGAGGCTCAAAACTGATGAAGCCACTTGCCCACAGACACGTGGCCAGTTAGTGGAAAAGCTGAGGACAGAAGTCAAAGCGGCCACTTTTTTCTCACCACGTAACAGGGAGGAGCGCCGTCATCTAGCAGCCAGAGCTCGTCTGCTTGCCAGACGCCCCACGCTGCCGGCTGCCGCGCCTTCAGGCACAGAGAGCTCTGGGGAAGGGCGCATGGACAGCTGGTGATGGTTTCGTCTTGCAGCTATAGTGTCAGAGAGCGCAGAGCATCACCTAAGTGGTTTATTCCTCTGCCATTTTTTTAAGGAAAAATATGATTTTTCTTTTCGCCTTTCTTCCTTTATTTCCCCTTTTAAGATCCAGTTCAGGTTCCATCATCTCCGAGAAACCTTCCCTGAAGTCCGCAGCCCGTCGGGGTTTTTTCTTCTCTAACTCCTTTTGAAATTGTCGTTTGGACCACATAATTGGCACCAGATCATGGGTCTGTCTGGCCCTGTTTAATTATTGAATGTGGATGTGCTTAGTCTCCTCAACTGAATGGTGAGTGCTGGTTTGCAGAAACCATGCTTGTGCGTCTTTACCGTTTCCCAAAGTGTTTTTCGTGATTAATTGATGAGGAAACGACTTAGAGGAAATATGTTCCCTGAGATAGGGCCTGGGTTTGGTGTCAGGAAGCCTGGATTCTGCCCTGTTCTTGGCATCACCCCCCTGGTGTTTTAGAGCAAGCCGTCGGCCCTTGTGTGGACGGCCCCTGTGCTCTGCCTGTGCACTCTTAGGCAGAGTGACCATCTGACTTATCATTCAGGTGGGGGCGGTTGGAAGAGAGAAGGGGGCCGTTCTGTTAATAATTGTGCAGGGATCACAGATGGCAACTGGGAGTCTTATAAGCAGGGACATATGGTCACCTTATGGCATAGCTCACCTTGAGCGCTTCAGAAAACTTTGCTCAGCTGCTACCAAAATACCAGTCTTCAAATTTAAAAAAAAGATTACCCTTACAAGAGCTCTCATCCACCAGCACAACTTCGCAGGTGAGAGAATGTTTAGTTTTCCCAGACGTTCATGTTTTCTCAGCTCCTTTCCTGGCCTTAAGTGCTTGTTGTAGTTGAACTTAAAGTGATGGGTTTGAGGATTATTACCCCTAAGAGACTAATGCTTTTATTTTCCATATCCACCCACTCTCTATCCTGTAAGAAAAGAATAGCCCCACTTTTCAGAGTTCTGAGCCTTGGCGTCTTGGGTGCTTTTGAAACCTGTGCTCTTACCTCTGGTGTATCCACCGATGGAGGGAGGTCTGTGAATGCCTGTTGGTCTTCATAGCCGGATGCATCTCCATGGAGCAGTGTGTTGCTGTTATTTAGTTGCTAAGTCGTATGTGATTTTTTTGTGACCCCATGGACTAGGGCCTGCCAGGCTCCTCTGTCCATGGGATTTCCAAGACAAAAATACTGAAATGGATTGCCATTTCCTTCTCCAGGAGATCTTCCTGATCCAGGGGTGGAACCCACGTCTCCTGTATTAGCAGGTGAATTCTTTACCATGAGACCCCAGGGATGCCCAATATAATGGTATATTTGGTGGTTTAGCATAGGAGGTAAGGTGCGTCCATGCATGCTAAGTCGCTTCATTTGTGTCCAACTCTTTGCAACCCTATGAACTGTAGCCCGCCAGGCTCCTCTCTCCATGGGACTCTCCAGGCAAGAGTGCTGGAGTGGGTTGCTATGCCCTCCTCCAGTGGATCTTCCCGACCCTGGGATCGAACCCGTGTCCCCTGCCTTGCAGCCCAATTCTTTACTGCTGAATCCAGTAGGTGAGGCAGGTCCTTAAAAAGACGCCTCACACACTCCGTGGCTCACTAGCTGGCTTGCGTCTCTATCTCCTGCCAGAGGACTCTGTAGGAACATGTACGGTAGCTAAAGCCATACAGGAAAACCGGTGAACTTTTTGGCCTGCCCAGTGTGTCCTATGTGTCTGTTAGCTTGAAGTTCCCAGGAACACTTGAAAGACGATGATGGCAGCACACTCACGTCCCAGTGCTGGTACCTCCACCCCTGCTGGTGCCAAAGGAGTTTCCTGTGGTTGGCCATGGTGTTGGAATGCAAAGACAAACATATAATCTCTTCCCTCCAGGATTTTATGATCTAGAAGCAGCCTTGGAGTAGTAACAACTAAATCTAAGAAAGTTCAGGAGGAAGAACAGTTTGGATCTGGGGGAGTTGGCTGGCATGTTAGCTAGGTTTGAAAAGTAGGACTTTAGGACAAAGTTGGGTGAAGGCCATTTCACACAGTGGAAATGGCACAAACAAAAAACCTATAGGAGTCCAGTTGCTTGGCATCTGAAATCAGAAGTCCTGTGCACCTGGAAGATAAGCTGTAATAATTAGGATGTTCTTTAATGTCAAACAAGGGAACTCAGGTTGTGTTATATAGACGGGAATCACATAAAGTTTCGGATTCTTGCCGTTATCAAGCAACTCATGCGTGGGGATAATAATCCGGTTGCAGGGAGAACAGTAATGAAGAGGCTTTGGTGTTTAGGAGAGATATCAAGGCAGAGGAATTAAAGAGGAGGAGCCAGAGAGGCGATGGAGAGCGGGCAGTTGGTTGCATGTTGGGTTGAGCAGGAGAGAAGAACCAAGCACAACCGCAGACCAGAAAGTTGGAGAGGAGCAGAGCTGGGCTGGGAGCGAGTCCATGATTTCTCACGAGGTCTGAGAGGGGGTTATGCGAATGGTACATGAAGAAACCTCGAATGGGGCTTTGCATGGAGTAGATGTTGGATAAACCCTAAATTGAAAGAAGCAGAGGATAACGCAGAAGAAGGAAGGGAATCCCTTCTCACTCTGCTCTGTGGGATTTTCAGGGTTTTAGGAGATCCAGTGGGAATTGTGCCCTGGGGCTCATCCCATAAAGAAGCTTGCCAATACTTGAGTTTTTGTGTGTCTTTAATATTTCTGTGTGTACGCACCCGGCTGTGCCTGGTCTTACTTGCAGCATGCAGGATCTTTCCCTGTGGCACGGGAACTCTGTCGCAGCAGTGGGATCTAGTTCCTGGCCAGAGAGCGTGGAGTCTTAGTCACCGGACCAGCAGAGAAGTCCCAGTATTTTCATGCTAACTGAGCGCACAGACCTGGACAGGGTTCAGATCGGATGAAAGACCCACGCTGGTTGGTGTCAGATGGAGGAGAGGTGGGCTTTTAGCCAGACGTGGCGGAAGAGAGGGCTGTAGGTGAAAAAGAGCCACACTGAGACCGGGGGCAGCTTCTTGGAAGGCCGGAAAGTGGAAGGGAACGCACCACCCATGTGAAGAGTGGAAGAGACGTGCTTTATCCTCAGAGGTGGTTTTGCGTGTAGAGGAATGTCGTGGGTGAGTGGAGGGGCTCTTCTGAGGCTAGGATGTTGCTTGCCTTCTGGAGAGCTTACCGTGGAAGTCTGCTGGGAAAACCCGGTTCTCTGTGACAACCAGTCCGATTCCTGCCCGAATCAGTTTTTTCTGACCATTTGGAATAATAGTGGGGCAATCTTTTTGTGTGATTAGAAACCAAGTCACGGTGACTCTTCCTCATGAGCCATTTCAGGCTAACTCTCCATAAATCCTTTTACTGGATGTTCTGGCCAGTGCTTTGTCTCACAAAGTGCCTTTTGGTTCCTTTGCCTCGGTCTTTGATTATTGGGTAAACATTTTAGTTTCGTGATTACATGGTGTTCAGATGGCAGTGCATGAATTCGCATCACTAAAATTGTTTGCTTTCAGTTATATTACATCTACTTCAGGAATGCCAGAAAGCATAAACCTGGCCTATTTAGTAAACTCCCTCCTTTGGAGCATCTGAGAGAGAGAAAGCGTCAAGTCCAGCAGTTGGCATGACGTCTCCTCTCGCACCAGAGGATTTTGAAGCTGGAAGGTCTTTGGAAGCCGTGTGCCGTCACCTTCTCAAACACTTCAAATGAAAGGGGGTTCTTAGAACGTGCCAGCTTTTAGAAACAGGTGAACCACAACTGGATAGAAAACTTAAAGTTAATTTCTCCTAACATTGATCAGAAACGTTAAGTTGGCTAAGCCTAAAGTGAATGCAAGCCAGAAGTTCCCTGGGAATATTAGTATTTTTATTTGATCTGCAAAACCCCAGTGTTTGCTGGATCCAGTGCTTGTCAGTGGCTTGTCTTTTGGGGGGTGGGGAAAGCGCTTCACATCCTCTTACCAACAAAGTCAACCTTTTGTGGTTTCTAGCTTTGGTCTTTCCCTTGGGTATTGCGTTTTCCCTGGATATGGCTTCCAAGATGTGGCTACATTTAGGGACGTGATATCATTAAATGGACTGTTATGGTTCTCTAATTTTGGATTAAATCAACCGACTGACATCTGGCTGTGTTTTTGTGGGCATCCATATAAACTTTACAAAGGGCTACTGAGAACTCAGCAGCTTCCCTGGTGGCTCCGCAGTAGAGAATCCACCTGCCAATGCAGGGGATACGAGTTCAGTCCCTGAGTCAAGAAAATACCCTGGAGAAGGAGGTGGCAGCCGGCTGCAATATTCTTGCCCAGAGGATCCCATAGAGGAGCCTGGTGGCCTGCAGTCCTTGGGGGCTGCTGAAGAGTCGGACGTGACTTAGCGACTAAATGACAGCAGTTGAGACTAAGCAGTTTTTCTTCACTGTTTCGCTTATTCATCTTTTTTATTTAGAAGACCTTCAGGGCCCACTGTGTTCCTTTCCATTCCCACCACTTCTTAACTGGGGGCCATTATCAACTCTCACTGACACTGTTCCTTCGTAAATGACTTTTTGGAACAAGTGCATTTGCCTTGGCTGCGCTGCTCCTCCCTGCTCGGTGAGGCCTCCTCGAGCTGCGCGAGCCGGGGCTGCCCTGGCAGGGTGGGCCTCCGAGGCTGTGGTGCACGGGCTGAGTTGCTCCCGGGTGTGTGGAATCTTCTCAGACAGGGATCAAACCCTTGTCCCCCGCACTGGCAGGCGGATTCTTACCCACCAAGCCACCAGGAAAGTCCCATAAATGGCTTTCAATGTGTTTCGGGGCCTCGGCATAATATACTAAACTGTCACTTTGATTACTACCTCCACCCTGTAAAAAGGTTCATGGCATAATTTTAAAATTATATATATATATATATATATATATACATACATATATGTGTGTATTTGGCTCTGACTGCACAAGCAAGATATGGTTTTTGCAGAAAATCTGGAAAATAGAGAAGAGCAACAGGAAGAAAAAAAGTCACTTATAATCTACCAAAACGACGGTCTGTGGTTACTATGTTGATCTACAGCTTAGAAGTTCTGTCTTTCCTAACACAGAGCCCCTTCCCAGCCCGACCCCAACCCTGACATAGCAACCTTCTCTCTCTAGTTGCTTCCTCTCTGGGAACCTGTACTGCTGTGCATGGGACTTTTCATATTTACCTCTCAATGCTTTTTTCCTGATTCTGTAAACAATCCAACAGACTATATGCTTTTAAATATATATATAAGGAGCACAGTAAAAGAATTATATTTAAAAACATCTCAACACCCTGCAATAAAACTCTCATTTTCTGTTTATAGACGTGTGCCTAAGCACACACGACTTCCTATAAGTGAGTTCGTGGCATCCCTGTGGTTTTATGGTCGATCTCTTCTTTCATTTTCACTTATTTCTTTCCCCCCACTCCCTTCCTTCCCTCCCCCCGAATCCCTGTCCCCCGTGTTGCCAGTGTTACCAACCTTGTATGTTATGCCTCTATACTTCACTCCTCTTTAACACATGTAACTATATTAAACATCTGGATATAACAGAAACGTGATTTCTCTCATTGCTTCATAAAAATCAGATTAAATCATAAGTTCCTCTCTGCATCTTTGTTCTCACTTTATAGTGACGCATTGCTGAAATTCTCCCCTTCTTTCCTTCTCACCACTGTGTGCTGTTCCTTGGTTGCCCGCGGTGCAGCCTGTTGATGTTCTGCTCCAGACAGCGCTGTAGTGCAGGGACGCCCGACGGCTTCGTCAGTGCTGGTCATCTTGGCTTGGACGGATACTTCCAGGTTGCCTTCTAAACGGCACAGCATTCCACCAGCAGAGTCTGAGGGAACTTCTGGTGTGTCCTGCGTGTGGCTGTGCCGGGGTCAGCCCCGAGAAGCAGTGCCGCTGAACTGCAGGGAAGGGTAAGGAGATGGGGTGCCTGTGGAGTCCCAAACTTCAAGACTAACATGGAGCCGTACAGACCATCACAGAAACATATATAAGAGAATTCATTAAGAAGAGAGTATGGTTTTCTCCAACTGGGTTCTGGTGAAGACATATTTGTAAAAATGAATCTTATAGCTTAAGGTGTTATTTTATGCTTAGGATCTTTATTTTGGCTTTAAACAACGTAACTTTATTGCCTTACATTCTAGAGGTCAGCTGTACAATGCAGACCCCACTGGGTTCAAATGAAGTGAGGAGGGCTGAGGAGAAGGACGGCTGAGGAGAAGGAGGGTTGAGGAGAAAGAGGGCTGAGGAGAAGGAAGGCTGAGGAGAAGGAAGGCTGAGGAGAAGGAAGGCTGAGGAGAAGGAAGGCTGAGGAGGAGGAGGGCTGAGGAGAAGGAGAAGGAGGGCTGAGGAGAAGGAGGGCTGAGGAGGAGGAAGGCTGAGGAGAAGGAAGGCTGAGGAGAAGGAAGGCTGAGGAGAAGGAGGGCTGAGGAGAAGGAGAAGGAGGGCTGAGGAGAAGGAGGGCTGAGGAGGAGGAAGGCTGAGGAGAAGGAGGGCTGAGGAGAAGGAAGGCTGAGGAGGAGGAGGGCTGAGGAGAAGGAGGGCTGAGGAGAAGGAGAAGGAGGGCTGAGGAGGAGGAGGGCTGAGGAGAAGGAGAAGGAGGGCTGAGGAGGAGGAGGGCTGAGGAGGAGGAGGGCTGAGGAGAATGCGTGTCTTCGCTGTTTCCAGCCTCTGAAGAGTGCTTGCGCCTCTTCTCCATCTTCAGAGTCATGTGCTTAGGATTTTTTTGTTTTTAAGCAGACAACATTTGGTTAGCATTGCAGCTAGAAATTTCCCTCTTGGCTTTAGTTTTTTTCTTTACAAGTTTTGGCAGAACTCAAAAGGTGAAGTGTATCTCACAATTTCTGAACCTCTGCGTTCAAAGTACACACGTGGATGAATGGCAACATGGGATCTGAGAGTTCCCACGACAGTTTACGTTTCCAGTGCTTTGAAAACAACTGTCCCCGTGGTGTGAGAAGCCTGCAGGCGGGAGGGTGGTCTGGGTCCGCAGCCCGGGCCTCAGCCTCCGAGGTGGGGCCCGGCTCCATCCCCTGCCTCCTCACTGCCTGTGCCCGAACGCTGGGCCCTGGCACGGCCCTCTCGCCTGGAGGCCAGGCTCTGCGCCTGCCGCTGCCCTCGCTCCTCCCCTGCCCTCGATCCGTCCCTGTCCCCTCCAGCTCGCCCGTGATCTTGCCTCCCCCTGAGAGATGCGGCATTTGCAGGCGCTGCCGCATGCGCTGCCACCCACGCCCCTTTGGGTGCAGCCTCATGGCTGCTGACCTGGTTCAGCGGTTTTCATCCCTAATTTTTCTGCCGATGGCTCTCCACCTGACAGAAAGCTGTCCCCCAGCACCCCCCCACCTTTCAGTGTCTTAATCTGAACTCCTTGTAGGATAGAAATAGATTCTGTCTCTGAGAGAACCCTGACCAGCCTGTTCTGTGCGAATGACTGTCACCCTCATTGTCCCACCAGGAGAAGCACCTCGATGATCGTGGGTCATTAGAATTGTGTGGAGGGCAGGCGAGGTGGTCTAGAAGGCAGCTCTGCCGTTTTTCAGCGGAGTCTCAAGGTCCAGGAGAGTCGTGAGCAGGATTCTGGTCCTAATGCCTTATTTCTGTATTTGCTCACCTTTGTGGATGAGACAGAGCCTAAATCTTATTTTGAGAGAGAGAGAGAGTGTGTGTGTGTGGTTTTATACATACGACTTGACTGAACACAGTAGCTCTGTGGTTTATCTTTTACTGAGAAACTGCTTTTTTTTCCCCTTTTCTAAGAAAAGGCTAGTCTCCTAAACTGAAGTCTTTCTTGCGAGTTTATTAGGAGTGAGGGCTGTTGTGTGAGGGCCTGCTGGTGATACTAAGATCAAACAATTTGAACTCCTTGTAGGATAGAAATAGATTCTGTCTCTGAGAGAACCCTGACCAGCCTGTTCTGTGCGAATGACTGTCACCCTCATTGTCCCACCAGGAGAAGCACCTCGATGATCGTGGGTCATTAGAATTGTGTGGAGGGCAGGCGAGGTGGTCTAGAAGGCAGCTCTGCTGTTTTTCAGCGGAGTCTCAAGGTCCAGGAGAGTCGTGAGCAGGATTCTGGTCCTAATGCCTTATTTCTGTATTTGCTCACCTTTGTGGATGAGACAGAGCCTAAATCTTATTTTGAGAGAGAGAGAGAGTGTGTGTGTGTGGTTTTATACATACGACTTGACTGAACACAGTAGCTCTGTGGTTTATCTTTTACTGAGAAACTGCTTTTTTTTCCCCTTTTCTAAGAAAAGGCTAGTCTCCTAAACTGAAGTCTTTCTTGCGAGTTTATTAGGAGTGAGGGCTGTTGTGTGAGGGCCTGCTGGTGATACTAAGATCAAACAATCACCCAGTTCAGGTGACTTTGACACAAATCATATTGACTGAAATAGTACTGAGCATGTGATGCTGGCGTGTGACATTTGACTATTTGCCAAGAAAAGCACCCGAGTCACTAACCGGCTGCAAGAGTAACAGATTTGCCTGCTTTACCGTTTTTACGTGCATTTTTATGTGGGAATCTGAAACCAACCTTTATAGTTTGGGGAGGGAAAGTGACATACACAGTCAGCATGAGTCTGTTTACCTGCTTTTCCCTTTCACTGTGTACAGGAATTTAGGTCACTTAGTCCTAATCAGGAGCAATGTCTAAACTATGGGATATGGATGTTAACAAGTCTGGATCTTCCATGTATTCTTTCTCTCCCACCCACCTCTCTTGCAGCTCCTTTCCACACTTTTCCATCCGTCTCATAAAGACCGGGGCCCATATTTGATAAGGCTTGGGACTTAGGCCTGAGGCGCCCGGGCCCCGCTGTGTCCTGTGACCCCACGTCACTGTGAGACTCAGTCTCTGGCCTTGTTTTCTGAGCTCTAAAGTGGGACCCCCTAAATCCTGTGCCCGCTGAAAGCATCGTGCCTTCTTTCCCTTTCCTCCTTTCCTCTGGGGAAGCTCATAATCTTCACACCTGTCCCATTCAGTATTTGGGGGGCTCCTTAGAAGCTTCCTGTAACTACAGAGGGCAAGGAGAAATGCAGCGTTCCGCTGTCAGAGGCATTCCAGCCGCCCCACCCCACAGTAAACTGGTTGCGTTTCTGATAAAAACCCGTGTAGGGACAGGAGGGTTGAGGACAGCCTGCCCCTGCTTTTCGCGACGGAAGCGTGTGCCTGAGCCGCACGGCTCTGCTGTTGGCAGGTGTGTCGTTAGCCAGAGAGAGGCAGAGACTGCAGCCAGCTCAGAGTAACGCCATGTGCCGCGACACTTTACATTCAGGAGAAGACTCTACCTATCAGCACCACCGTTCTCGTCATTTACTGACTTCACCGCACCCAGTCAGGCCATCCTCCCCAAGATGTGGACCGTAAGGGATGGCCAAAGCCCCAGTGTTCGGCCAGAAAGAGCATTAGTGAGGAATTAAGGTGACTGCTTAAAAGATACAGTCAGCCTAAAACTGGAAGTCAAGAGTGCCAGGTGGCACGGTGGTAAAGAATCTGCTGCCAATGCCGGAGACACAGGCTCCATCCCTCAGCCGGGAAGATCCCCTGGAGGAAGAAATGGCAACCCACTCCAGTCTTCTCACCCGGAGAATCCCATGGAGAGAGGAGCCTGGCGGGCAGCAGTCGTGGGGTCGCAGAGAGTCAGACAGCAGTGAGTGGCCAAGCACACTGGCACCAGAGGCTACCACCTGCAGGGACGGCCGCGGTGCAGAAGGCCAGAGCTGAGGGGCTGGGCAGAGCAAGCAGGACGGCGCTCTCCAGAGGCGGTTTCTGGACAGAGAAGCGTCTGAGCCTGGGACTTGGCATGTGGGGCCAAGTGGAGGGAAGTAAAGAGAAGAACTGGCAGTTCGGAACTGGGTCGGAGAACACGGGGACCGCGAGTGAGCACAGAGCGTGTGGGCTACGGGGAGTGACAGGCGGGGCCTGGCCTTCAGAGTCAGCACGAAGCCACCGATTTATTCCGAGGAGCCCTGCAGAAATGAATGGCGAGAAACGAGAACCCGCCACCCGCTCTGAATGGCAGGGGAAAAAATGAACAGGGAAGCAGAAGGCTTACGGGCGAGATAAGCTCGTTTTGAGACATATGACTAGCTGAAACCCAGATAAAATATTATCTGTGAATCCAGTATCTTGCATTAGTTAGAAATTCAGTTTCTTTGTGTCTCATTCACAAAAGAGCAGTATGCGTTGAAGGGAACATGCGGGTGCAGACTGCAGGCTGCAGACTCCTCACTGATGAGAATGTTGCCAGCTAAGCAAATTTTAACCAAACACTGGGAAAGGATGACACGGGAATGAAATTTGAAGCCAATGATAAGATAATACAGATGCAATGCTAATTTTGCATTCACTATTTTGGAAAGAATAAAAGACTGTTCTCTCTAGGGCCTGAGTCCACACTGAGCACCTTACTCACCACCCAGGTCGTTACCAGGGGGTCATAACCCCGAGGCCTTGATGAAGTACCTCCTGTAGACTTACGTCTGTCCTCCGTTCAATAGCCCAGGCCCTTCCAGGGCTCTCTAGACTTCCGGAACCTTCCGGAATCTTCCCTACCTCTCCTTCACTGTCCGCAGGTGTACTTAGGATGTCCAGATCCTGGGGAAGGTGGTGTTTACCTCTGCTGCTCCTTTTGGGCTACCGTCATGTGGAAGAGACATGGATGGTCTGCCCTCGGCTCCACTGCCTCACTCCCTGCTCCCCATCCCCACCACCTCCCCACCGCTCCAGGGGGTCGTCTGTTCCTATCCTTCTCGTGAAACAGCTGTCTTACTCACCAGTTTCTGAGGACGTCCAGAGCCACGCTGGCGTACTCTGCTGGAGCAGGTGGAACCTCAGGAAGCATCTCTCCTGAAACACTAGACCTTGTGTCTATTCTCCCTGCCCTCGTCCTGAGCGGCCCACAGACCAGCTCCCAGTGGAGCCCCTCCGGAGCTCCCCTCTCCACTCCCTCCAGGTAGATCCAGATGCCGGCTGGGGCCTTCTGCTCTCTGCGCCTCCAGTCACGTTTCCACCCCTGAACGTACCTGCCTGTGTGCACGTGGTTCCCGAACCCCGGGCTCTGACCGTCGGCCCCCCTGTCTCCATCCCACATTCACCACCCTCTGCTGCCACAGGCCCAGAGGGCTCCCCACCACTTCCCACTGCGTCTCTTCTTCTGCCAGACGCCCCCTCGCCCTGGCGCGCCGGCCTCTGGCCCTGCGTCCGGCCGGCTTTGGCCACCTTCCCGCCGTGGTCCGCACCTTCCCGCCGTGGCCCGCACCTTCCCGCCGTGGCCCGCACCTTCCCGCCGTGGCCCGCACCTTCCCGCCGCCCACGCCCCGCCCTTGCGCCTCGTTGCCTCCGCTCCCGCCTCTGTCCTCACCTCGGTCCTAGACGTGCCGTCTGTGGGCAGGCTCCTGAAGGCTTACTTTATCTTTGTAAGCAGAGCAGGTCGAGGTCAGAAGTCAGTTCTAGTGACCAGAAGTCAGACTTGGATCATAAAAACTGAGAGTCATGGACCGTCAATCAGTTCTCAAATCTGGGCCAGTCTATAGACCCAGGGCCCCGAGAATGAAGAGGAGGCTGGTTCCCCTTGAGGAAGGACCCTGCTGCACTCCCCCCAAATTTATACTCTTAACCTGTCTCTCAGCCTTGCCTAAAGGGACCTGCCGCCTTTTACCGGGGTGACAGTATACTGGGGAAAAGGAAACGCTGGACCTTTGAGGACCGCGGGACGCGGGATCCAAACGGACACTGATTCCAGGACGCCCGGTGCCTCCAGACTGCGGCCGCCAGTGCGACCGGGGGCTTGGGGCCGGGGATCCCCGTGGCGTCAGCTCTCCGTGTGCCCCTCCCTCTCCCAGCGCTGCAGGGCACCCCGCGACCTTTCTGCTCCTGGCTCAGACCTTTCCCGGAGCCCGGCTTCCGGAGAGAGGGCGGCCTGGCCGAGCTCTGTCTGAAGAATACCACCCACCCCCAGCCTTCCCGGCTGCAAGCCCTCAGCCCACGCCCTCTGCTGCGACCCCCTCCTCCTCCCTTTGCGCTTACACTGGCCCCTGCACCTGGAATTCTTTTTCGCTTCTGTGTCTGGATTTGTGTGGTGCCTGTTTTTAGCACAAATACACCATGTCCCCCTTGTAAAACATTTTTTCTCCACTTTAGCTCGTAACAGCCAGGGAAATGAGCTAAAGAGTGTGGATGGATTAATTCACCAGTGCTGGGGACAGGAGGGGTCCTTCTATGAGTGGGCCGTTAACAGTCTCCATAAACAAAAGATCGCCTTGTTTATACCTGTTCTTCAGAGTCAGCATTTCTTAAATCTGCTCAAGGTGGAAGGGAGTGCTTTGTGTTTAAGAAATCATTTGGGCAGCACGGAAATAAGAACTGTTCACTTGGTTTCATGCGAGAGCCTAGTCCAGGACAGGTGGCCTCTGCACTGGTTCAAATAAAGCAGAATGGGCCGTGGAAACCTATCACAGAGCAGGCGGGTGAAGGGCCAGGTGGCTGCCCCAGACCAGATGGGGATATTTATTTAGACCTTCAGTGCTTCTTGTCAAGAGTCCCTTTAATCAAGAACCTTCCTTTGAATGTTTAATCAACTGCCGGGGTCTTTGAATGTTAGCCTTTTTTTTTTTTTTTTTAAGAAATAAAGGTAATTCTCACTCCGGTTTTCGTCTCTCCAAACTTGAAATTAGAGTAAACGATGTTGGTGGAGTCTGTGCAAGCGGCAACATCCCGCTTCCTTTTGGACTTCCCTCAAAGTTCCCAGATCTCATAGTCAGATTGACACAGTACAGATATTATAAATCCCAGGGATATTTTTTTCATGCTGAGTAAGGCAGCGCCGCCCTGGGGGTCTCTGCAGGCTCTGTGGTCCTCTGGGCCCTGGGCTGGCCCACCCAGCCGCTGTTGGGGACCAGGCAGCCTGGACCCTTAGCGTGGCGCTGGGTCTGCAGGAGATCAAGCAGCTCTGCACGCTGTGTTCGTCCTTGACCATCTTTGAGTTCTTCTCCTTTGATGGAACTGGGCTCTGTTGCTGGTTTTCTTCTCACTTTTCTGATGACTGCGTTACTCTCCCCTCTCCGAACAGTTACAGCACGTTCGTGCAGCTCCTACTGGGACCAGGCCCACACTCACCTGCTGGAGTCTCTACTAAGATGGTCAAGCCCTCCCTGCCCCTGCCTCTGAGCCCTCCTCTTCCTCTGTGTCTTGCAGTTCAGTTCAATTCAGTTCAGTCGCTCAGTCGTGTCCGACTCTTCGCGACCCCATGAGTCACAGCACGCTGGGCTTCCCTGTACATCACCAGCTCCCAGAGTTCACTCAGTCTCACATCCATCGAGTCGGTGATGCCATCCAGCCATCTCATCTTCTGTCGTCCCCTTCTCCTCCTGCCCCCAATCCCTCCCAGCATCAGAGTCTTTTCCAATGAGTCAACTCTTCGCATCAGGTAGCCAAAGTATTGGAGTTTCAGCTTCAGCATCAGTCCTTCCAGTGAATACCCAGGACCAATCTCCTTTATGATGGACTGGTTGGATCTCCTTGCAGTCCAAGGGACTCTCAGGAGTCTTCTCCAATATCACAGTTCAAAAACATCAGTTCTTCTGCGCTCAGCTCTGTGTCTTTGCTCCCTCACAAAGGCTTTTATTTTCTCGACTTTCATCATGAAGCTACGTTCCCACTTCTAGTTGCCCATCTGAAGTTGAGTATTAAATTTCCTCTTTTTTCCCCCCAAATTCAGGGTGTCCTCAGGACAGCCAGCTCCCTTCTGCCTCTGTGAGGAGTGGTACAAGTTTCCTTCTTTCAAGACCTGCAACCTGGAAAGCATCCTGTGTCCCGCGTTTCTCCTCTGTGCTCAGGAATCTGCCTCAGCCTTCTTCTGAGGATCTTGCTTATTGTCTCCTTCTTTGCCGTTTCCACTGCCTCTTTTCTACCTGGGCTGATGGCTGCACACCTGCCTGGCCCGTCAGTGAGCTCTGCACGTCCCAGTCCGCGTTCCCTTTGTAAACGCCATCTCACCCGTGTCCCTCCTGAGTGGCAGGGGTGATGCCTTCCTCTCGGCAGCATCTGACTCACCTCCTCGCGCACAGCTGGCGCGTAACCAGCGCTTGCTGCTCTCTTGGCAGAAGCAGAGCGCGTGTTAGCTTGTCTGCCTCACTCTCTGGCTTTCTTTACCTGGCGGGACCTTCGGAGACGATTCCCCACGGTGACAAAGTCCCCAGTGTCATAGCTGTGGGGAAAGTGCAGCGCTGCCGAGAACAGGAAATGAGTCCACAAACTGGGACATGAAATCAGGGAGGGAAGCCCAGGAGTTAGAATTACTCGATGTGGGAGAAGCAGAGAGGGTGAGAACTGACGGGAGGGAGACGCTGCTGCCCCGGCGGCCTCGGGCGGTGGCGCGTGCCCCTCGGCCCCGGCGCGGTGGCGCGTGCCCGGCGGCCCGCCTCCTGTTGCCGGCTCTCCGCCCTTATCTTGGCTTGGCTGGCGGAGTGCAAGTGCCAAGCCCACGGCAGGATGCGGTCGGGGGTGCAGTCCAGGAGGCCCAGGGCTTGGGAGGCCGTGGCCGAGCACGTCTGGAGGGGAGGATGTGGACACAGGGATGGGGGTGACTCAGACCTCCTCCTTGAAGAGGTGACGCTGTCATAGGGTCAGACCGGAAACAGCGAACCCATGTCAGAAGGGGCAGAGGCGAGTGCTGTCAGACCCCGAGTCGGGTTATGCAGAAAGCTGAGGCCTTCTCTTTCCTGGAAACGCTGGACTGGAACAGACAAACCCTTCACGGTGGCCTGAGCGCGGGCTTCTCTGGAGGCCCGGGGTGGGCCCGGCTTCCCGTCCCCGCGGCTGGCTCGTCTGGACCTGGCTTTGCAGGGTTAGTCTGCTGCAGGTTGCTGCCCACTCGACCACAGCAGTGAAATTTGAGAAGTAATAGAAGGTCCTTCTTTTTCTAGACTTCCTCCATGGGCGGTGCTGTCTTCATTCTAGGTGGGGCCGGGGTGGGGGGGCGGTTTGCTTTTTCCCCTTGCATGGCCTTTACCTCTAGCTTGTAGGCAAACCCTGCCCAGTGGTTCAGGGCAAGCTGAGGAGAGAAGTCAGCCCAGAATACGGTGGGTGCTCACCGCTTTCTTCAGAGCTGGTGTGTGGAGCTCGGGTGCAGGAAGGAAAGCTAGGCCACTGAAGATTCGAGGCCGTTTCAGCACTAACAGGGAGACCTTTGGGGATGTCAGTGTTGTCTGTTTCTTTCCACAACCGTTTATGAAGAGCGCACTCCGTGCCCTGCATGGTTCATGCCAGTTTCAGAAGAAACAGAAACGCGTGAGGCACAATCCCTCCTTCCAAGGCGTTTACCGTCTAGCAGGAAAGATAAGCTGTGCTTAGAGCGCCTTGTGCACTACAGAGAGAGGGTTATTCCGGCTCAAAGGAACATTTGAGAGATGACATCACGCTAGAATTAGTGATTTGAGTCTACTTTTTCGATCTTTGTCATTTCTGCCTTGGATTAGTCTGATATTTTACTTTAAAAATCTGATTTCTGAATAGGTAATAGCTTCACATGGTTCTCATACTGAAACAATTTAGAACATTTTTATTGATGAGTTTCACTCTCACCTTGTCCCCATCCACCCAGTTCACCCCATTACTCCCTGGAAACAGGTGACTATGTTAATTTCTTGAGTATGTATACAGACTTTTCACTTATTGTGTGTGTGCACATATTTATATATATATATATTTATTTATTTAAATCGGCCTGTTTCCTGCATTAGAGGCAGCCTTGCTCTCCGCTTGGCCTGTGGATTTGTCAGTGTGTCTCGGAGCCTCAGCACGTCGGTGCCGCCTCTCCCTCTCTTCATGGGCAAGCTGCTGCCTCCATAGTATTCCATTGTTTGGCAGAATATTATGGTGGATCCATTATATCGCTGGGTAGCAAACTGCTCCGTAACTTGGTGGCTTACACTAAACAACGGTTTTCTTTATTCACAGTTCTTCGGTGGGCTCTTAGACTGGGGTTCCGCTGGGTAGCTTTCTTTCATGGATTTACTGGTGTGAATGGGGCCGTCTGGCGGCTTGACTGGGCCTCGATGGCCCAGCGTGGCTCCACTTGCGTGCTGGTGGGAGAGTCCACCGCCACGGGCTCCTGGTGTTCGAGGGCCTAGCGCGGGCTTCTTCCCGTGGCGCCTGGGTTCCAGACGCGGAGAGGGGTTAGGCCGCGACACAGAGAGGCTTACGAGGGCCTACTCGCAGCTTGCTCGCCAGTGTTCCATTAGCCAAGCAGGCCACAGGGCTCAGCCCAGGGCCAGAGGGGAGGGCCTGCCCAGGGAAGGCTTCACTGGAGGCCACTATGCAGCTGTCATCTCCACGTTGCGCCACCACCCTCGTTGATGGGCACCTGGTTATCTCCAATCATTTGGTCTTACAGATAACGCTTTACCAGATAACCTTTGTCATCAGTCAGTTAAACTGTGGGCAGGAGACATTACCAGAAGGGTTGCTGAGGCAAAGGGTAAATGCTTTTTAAATCGTCTATCTATTCTATTTCTGTTATCTCTCAGGTTATTTTAAGCTTGTATTCTTCAGTCACTTGTGTAGGAGCTTTGAAAAGTGAAGAGTTCAGACAGGAAATATGTATAAACTGAGTTAATTAAAAACTCATTCTTTAAAGGACAAAACCTAGACTAGAAATCAAATGATTCTGAACAAGGTAACATGTATTTGAATAAATACGCTTATTATTATGACAATGCTTTACATTTGTATTGTGCTTACGGCATCGAAAGTTTGCTTGTGATGTCTTAGTGCTCAGAATTTCATGAGCTGAAGGGGTAAGTGGCCGCTTTTTATTCATATTTATGTGCTGTTGTTCAGTCACTAAATCCTGTACGGCTCTGCGACCCCATGGCCGGCAGCGCGCCAGGCCTCCCTGTCCACCCACTCCCGGGGCCTGCTCAAACTCATGTTCGTCCAGTCGGTGATGCCATCCAACCATCTCATCCTCTGCCGTCCCCTTCTCCTCCTGCCCTCAATCTTTCCCAGCATCAGGGTCTTTTCCAATGAGTCAGCTCTTCGCATCAGGTGGCCAAAGTATTGGAGTTTCAGCTTCAGCATCTGTCCTTCCGATGAACATTCAGGGTTGATTTCCTTTAGGATTGACTGTACATATAATTATTGATTATATGTAAATATATATTAAATACATATAATATGTGCATAGATGTAACATACATATGAATATTTTTTTCTCTTTTTGAGACTTCGGGAATTGCCTGGCTTGCCCCGTCTCAGGTCACAGGTGGACTCTGTCTCCAGCCCTGTGGCAGGAACCTGGCTCTTCCCATAAACTGCGTCCCTTTTTGTAGGGACCCGGCCGTATCCTGTCTCGGGCTGCACTCACCAGTGAAGCACCCGTCTGCCGGTGCAGGAGACACGGGTTCAGTCCTTGGGTTGGGAAGATCTCCTGGAGGAGGAGACGGCAACCCACTCCAGTATTCCTGCTAGGACAAGGCCTTGAACAGAGGAGCCTGGTGGGCGACAGTCCATGGGGTCACAGAGTTGGACACGACCCAGGGATGGAGCACAGCATGGCCCGGTGTCCTGTCTTAGCCTCAGATACATTCATTTGCTCCACTTGCCAACTGCCATCCAAATACCTCACAATCACATGAGGTGTCTTCTCAGGAGGCTTTTTTTAAAAAACCAGAAATAGGTCATTTCTAAGTTCTGAATGCTTGAGAAACATCCCCCAATATTTCTCTTGTTCTGCACGTGACATCGTTGACAGCTGTGTTTTCTGATCTGAGTCACTAGTAACTCTTGAAAGAGGAATTCTTTTTAAGCTCATGTGCTTGCTTTCAGCTTTCAGGAAAGAGGAGGGAGTTATTCTTAAATAAAACCTTGTCTTGGCCCTCCTGCAGCGGACGCGGAAAGCAGACTGTTGAGTTTTTTTCATTCACACTCAGACGTTTTCATAGAGGCTCGGTCACGGCGAAGTGGGCCCCACACTCAAACCACCACTTCCCTGACGCTTGATTGATGAGCAAAGCTGTTCTGCCTGAGGGCAGCCTGTTTGCAGGAGCTGGGAGATGACGTTCTGACATGCACAGATTTCAAACCAGGTCTCTTATCCCAGGACGGCAGGCTGCATGCCAGAATGTTTGTTTCGGAGGCAGGAGGAGGGGACGGATGCGCATCAGGGGCAGGGCGAGCGCCTGGACCAGGAGTCACCCCACATTCTAGAGTCACCCCAGGACCTTGGCGGTTCAGGCCAAAGTCCTCCTTGCTGAGAGAGCTCTGCTGGTGGCCGCTGCCATGAAACACAGGCTGCGGACTGTGCTGTGCAGGTGAGTGGGAAGATGCTTAGTCCAGTCCCGTGCGACTAGGAGGGGGCCCGTTGGACTAAGAACCTCTACACATCACAGAGAGGCGCACATTTAAAGGAAGACAGAAATCTGATGCCGAGTCAGAAGAGCCTGTGATGGAAGCTTGGAAACAGCCAGGCAGTGGCACTGAACAGGGTGCGTCGGGACCGCGCCTGTGCGCGGCTGCCTCTCCGCCGCATCCAGCAGCGTCTTACAGAGTGGGCTGAGCAGAGGCACGGAGGCCCCAGATGCCAAGGTTCAGTGTAGCCTTGGAAACCATCTGGCCCAGGCTTCCATTTTAGGGAGAAATAAACTGAGGCACAGGAAGGCTAGGAAAATGGCCTGGGGTGGCTTGCCTGGTGGAGCCGGGTCTTCTCAATCTTAGTACAGTCACTTGTCAGCGATTGTGCCACCCAGCGCTCTATGAAAGTTATGGGAATGAATGAATACATTACTTTCCTTGTTAAAGAGACTTATTTAAAAGCTGGATAGGGGATTTCCAGGTAGCTCAGGGGTAAAGAGTCCCACCAGCCAAGCAGGAGACGTGGGTTTGTTCCTTGGGAAGACCCCCTGGAGAAGGAAATGGCAGTCCACCCCAGTTATTCTTGCCTGGGCAATCCCACGGACAGAGGAGCCTGGTGGGCTACAGTCCACGGGGTTGCAGAGAGTCAGACATGACTGAGCGATTGAGCATGCCCGCAGGCATTTAAAAGTTATTTATTCAAGTCTTATCCCAGCTGGTACACTTATCCCAGCTGGTGGTGGGGGGAAAAGGAGGGTTGTAAGGATGAACTGGTTAGTGTTTTTTGAAGGACCTTCTGGAATCTGGGTTTGCCTTAAACATCAGTATTGGATGAAAAAATTGAACTTTTCTGATGATTTGTGATCAGCTCAAGGTGCAGATAGACTGCGAGTCGGGGGAGTTCAGCCGAGGCTGAGCTTGGCCCGTGTGTTCTGTGGAGAGCTGGATCTCAGTGCGGCAGGAGGAGCGGAACTCGTTAAGGAAGAGGCCTCAACCTGCACTTGGTTCCTCTGCCATGTGGGAGGCTCACTGCCCGCTTCACACAGAAGGTGCCTGACTTAGTCCAAACAGGCTTAGAGCTCAGTGGATTCAGACATCCAGGCAAATGCCATCCCTTCCTTCAAACTGATTTTCTTTCCACCACATGGAATTTTCTGTCATCTCTGGCTCTTGACTGGCTGCTGGGACACAGGAGAAACTCTCTCCAGTGCCTTCACAGAGGAGTCTTCCAGAGTCTGTTGTCATGAATCCATTCACTGAGAAAAGGGGGACCAGGGGCTCCCTCTCCCCTACAAGGGGTCAGGGCTAGTCGTCTCCCTTTTGGGATAGAAATCAGGTATTGTTCTGCCAGCCGCTGAACACGTTCTAGAAACCCATTTATCGATATCTACAACACTGCCTCATATTTGGTTTCCTGTGTCATCAAGAAAAACCTGCAAATAACTAAAAGTAGGGATTCCAATGAAATGTGGGTTCTACTTCGCTAGGTTTGGTGTGGGAGGCTGTGTAACTCTAAGAATACCGGTAGTGGTATCTATCTACATTCTAAGAATTAGGGAGGCGAGGTTTGTACCGAATTAAATCACCCTGTCATATCTGTGAGGCTTCCTGCAGAACGAAGGCAAAAATAAACCCAAACAAACAAAACAAGAACGTGTCTGAAGACAGTGAGCCGTGCGCTTTCTGAACAGTAGAGAGTCTGCACCGGGCCTGGAAAGCTTCTTGCAGACTGCTTTCTTGAAAGGTGCTTTTGCTGGGGAGGTGGCGGGGGGGGGAGGGGGTGTCGCTTCTTGTTACTGTTTTGCCTGTGGTTCTTGGTACCCTGTTTACCTGGGGTGTGGTTGCCAGTGTTGGGACTTTCTTGATAAAAAAGGGGAGGAGAGATAAGACGCTGCCCACAGCACGGAGCACGTGGGACAAGTCCAGCTCAGCCGTGTGTGTGCGTGTGTATGTCCATGTGTGTGTGTCCGTGTGCACATGTGTACACACATGTGTGGGTCCGTGCATGTGCGTGTGCATGCATGTGTGCGCGCGTGTTTCTCTGTGTCTGTCTGTATGTCTGTATCTATCAGCGTGTCTCTGTCTCAGTGTGTGTCTAGGTATCTCTGTGCATCTCTGTGTGTGTGTATCTGTGTGTCCATGTGCTTGTTTGTGTCCGTGTGTGTGTGCGTTTCTGAGTGTTTGTGTCCGGGTGTGTTCGTGTGTCTCTGTGCTTACCTGTATGTCTGTGTTTTTGTGTCTGTGTGTGTCTCTGTCTCTATCACTGTGTCTCTGTGTGTGTCTCTGTGTCTGTGTGCCTGTGTGTGTCTCTGTGTTTGTGTCTGTGTGTGTGTGTGTACGTTTCTGTGTGTTTGTGTCCATGTGTGTCTGTGTCTCTATTGCTGTGTCTCAGTGTGTGTGTGTCTGTGTGTCCGTGTGCCTGTGTGTGTCTCTGTGTTTGTGTCCATATGTGTGTGTGTGCGTTTCTGTGTGTTTGTGTCCTATGTGTATCTGTGTCTCTATCGCTGTGTCTCTGAGTGTGTCTATGTGTGTTTGTGTGTCTGTGTGCCTGTGTGTGTCTCTGTGTTTGTGTCCGTGTGTGTGTGTGTGCGTTTCTGTGTGTTTGTGTCTGTGTGTGTCTGTGTCTCTATCACTGTGTCTGTATCTGTGTGTCCGTGTGCCTGTATGTGTCTCTGGTTTGTGTCTGTGTCCGTGTGTGTGTGTGCGTTTCTGTGTGTTTGTGTCTGTGTGTGTCTGTGTCTCTATTGCTGTGTCTGTGTCTGTATCTGTGTGTCCGTGTGCCTGTATGTGTCTCTGTGTTTGTGTCCGTGTGTGTGTGTGTGTTTCTGTGTGTTTGTGTCCATGTGTGTCTGTGTCTCTATCGCTGTGTCTCTGTGTGTGTCTGTGTGTGTTTGGGTGATCATGTGTCTGTCAGTTGCTGCGGATGTGGGACTATAGGGATTCAGGCTGACTCTCTTTCCTTCAGCATCACCGCTCTCCTTTCCTCAACCTGAACTGACTTTGCTGGGAGGGCAAACACAACGACTTTTTCACAAAATGAAGACCAAATAATCTGAAAAACTCAAATAAAATCCACCTTATAACCCAGTATTAAAAAGCAGACATTTTCCACGGAGAAAGGCCCATCCCGGGCTGGGGAAGGCAGGCCAGTGTAGCCCGAGTCTTCTCCGGTCCCATCTCTTTTCCGCCCCTGGCCCCACTTTGAAAGAAGCGTCTCCTGGACGCCTCCCAGCTCTCTGCATGACTTTCATTGGAGCCCCAGGTCGGCGATGCTGGCTGGAGAAGGGCGCTGAGCGCCGGAACAGTCTTGCCGCCCGCCCGCCTCCTCTGCCTCCATGTGAGAGCTGCGGACGCCGCCCGCAGGGCCTGTGCCCACCAGGCACTCTCCTTCCGAGGCGGGAGCTCTGCAGGAGGCACGGCCACGGTTTGGCTTCCAGGTGTTTCCTGCCCTGAATCAGGCAGGACAGACCAGAAGGTGGGACCCTGAGAGCCCCCAGGTCCTGAGTTCTCATCACGTGACCGTCTCAGTGCTGGCCTGCCTTGCTCTGTCTGAGTCCGGAAGGCCACAGGCTGGTACAAGCATTTACAGACGAGGGAAAATCTCCAAGAAAATGAGTGGTCTGTGGACAATGGCACGGCTCCGAAGGGCTAGCCTGGGGCTTGAGCCAAGGGCGAACTCTGAAGACAAAGCTCTTGGTCCCTGCAGCACCCTTGGAAGACGCCAAGCCCTTAGGGAACATATTCAAGCCAATTTCAGCCCTTATGGGTTTGGTAAGGGTGTCCCTGGTGGCTCAGAGGTTAAAACGTCTGCCTCCGATGCAGGAGACCTGGGTTTGATCCCTGGGTCGGGAAGATCCCCTGGAGAAGGAAACGGCAACCCACTCCAGTATTCTTGCCTGGAAAATCCCATGGACCCAGGAGCCTGGTGGGCTACAGTCCACGGGGTTGCAAAGGGTCGGACACGACTGAGCGACTTCACACACACACATGGGTTTGGTAGCCACATGTCACCAAGCCATATCTTTCTTTTTTAAAAACTTATTTTATTGAAGTATAGTTGACTTAGCCGTAACTTTCTGGGAAATGTTACTTTTCTCACTTGGCTTGACATCATCATCCTATTTTCTGTTCTAAGAAATCAAAACATGGGAAGAAGATAGATTTCGAAAATTGTTTTCAGCCACTTCTTATTCTGAGGTGCAGTCTGGGAGGTGCATTAGGATTTGTAAGACTGATTATCATATGTATATTGAAGATTGAGGGCAGGAGGAGAAGGCGGTGACAGAAGGTGAGATGATTGGATGGCATCACCAAATCAATGGACATGAGTTTGAGCAAACTCCAGGAGATGGTGAAGGACAGGGAAGCCTGGTGTGCTGCAGTTCATGGGGTCTCAAAGAGCTGGACATGACTTAGCCACTGAACAGCAGCAACAGCAATTAAGAGGAAAATTTGGTGTAGCGTGGAATTAAGAAATCTGAGAATGATAGGAACTCCGAGCAGAGACGACCAGCAGCTATCACGTTTCCAGGTGTTGGGGATTTCAGGCTCGTCTCTGCTCCAGCGTTGTGGAAAGGCCTTCGTATTTTACCCCCTGTGATAAGCGCCATGTGTTGCTTTTTTGCTGCCTGTGTAGCTAAGCATCTTAACAGCATGAAATGCTCACCTCTCATTAGTTTTCCATAGACTCACTTGACTTTGGTCTTTTCATAGCAAGTCCAAAAAGACCATATGGAGGGAGAAACAGTCACATTCCGTCTCTTCCTCCAGTGTGTATTGTACTACGTACGTATTTCAGTCCCGAGTGATGCCTTTCAGGAAAAAGGCCTTGGGAACTAAGTAGCTGACTTACACAGCTAAACTTTCTCCCTCCTCCTGTGTTAATTAATACTGACTCTTTTCTTGGCCAAAACTATTTAAAGTCTGCACAAATGAACTTTTTCCATAACTGAAACTTTTTAAAGGATATATTTGAAATATCTGGAAGCCTAAGAGAATAGCTTCGAAACAAGTTATGATTGATTTCCTCTTACCCTATTTTCCTGGGGTTGTTCCTGAAACATTCTTTGTGGTTCATAGAACACAAAAAACAAGCCGTGTACCAGGTCTGGTGGAGGTGTTTCTAGGGGTGTGGGAAACGCTGCGTTTGTTTTCATGGAGCATAAGTTTCATGGAGGGAATAAGCTACTTCAACAAATAGCCGAAAGGTAAAATAGAAAATTGTCAAGTGCTGTAATTTTCAAGCTGATTATTACATACCTAAAAGCTGGTTAAATTACAGTTTTATTGAATGCTAACGAATTATTACTCCCCTCCTGCATAGAACTTTTTCAGCTCTTTACTTTCTCTGGCTTATATTACGGTGACCACATTTTCCATACCAAAAATTAAGACATGTGGTCTGACAAAGGATTCTTGTACCACTTCTAGGTGTGAGACCACCCATAGTTAGATTAAAAAAAAAAACAAAACAGGCTTTTTTAGGCCCCCTTTATAAAAATTAGAGGTTTGTTAAATAGACGTGTTTTTAGACTTTTCATTAAAAACCTACCATGCAAACAGTATTTCATTTTGTATCTGAATCAACATGTTATATATCCTAAAGCACAACTTTACAGCCCAAGGGAATGTGTCAGCCTGTTCATAAAAACATACTTCTGCGTGGAGCAGTAATGCCTGCCATTATCCAGGTGTAATAAAAAGGGTCCCAAGGGTTCTGCTCCAGGTCTTTAATTTTTCTTTTGAAGATAAAACTCTTTATTTCACTTTCAAGGTTCAATGTTTTTGAACCTTGCAAATGATCACCACTGAGGCATGCCAGATGTGAGCAACTGTGAGCGGTGATTCCTGAAAAGAGGGTGAAGCAGCGACTTTTCCTTCCGTATTTTCCTCCCCTGTCATCATCTGTGGGTTCTGCACATTCAGTTTTGCGCAGCAGACCGGCTGGACTGCCGCGGTGCAGGCGGGGCTTTCGAGCTTTCGGAGATGACACGGGCCAGCGGGCCATTTCAAGGTTCATCATCTGTCTGCTTTGGCCGTCGCAGGCCTTCTCGCTGTGACGGCTTTTCTAGAGCTGCAGCGAGCGGGGCCGCTGTGTCGTGACAGTGCTTGGCCCTCTCCGCGGTGGCATCTCTCGGGGACAGGGGCTCTGGGGCGCCGAGCGTCCGCGGCCGTGGCTCCCGGGGTGTGGCGCGCAGGCTCCGTAGCTGTGGCCGCGGGCTCGGTTGCTCCTGGGCCTGTGGGGTCTCCCTGGATTAGGGACCGAGGTCACGCCCTCCGCGTTGGCAGGCGGGTTCTTAACCACTGGGCCACCAGGGGTGCCCCTGGTCCCGCCAGCGTAGAGCCACGTGTCTGGTGTCTGGCCACCACCCTAGTATGAAGTGTAAGCGGGAAAGACTGAGGGCGCTTTTTGCCAGTGTGCATGATAAAAAATATCTAGTGATGTGGTTTCACTGGACACAATGGAAATGTTTGAAGTTATTAAGTCCATGTTCTGTTTATGTCAATATATTTAAGCTTCTGAATAGCGCTGATCACTGAAACACCGTCTCCTCCCACAAGAAGCATCTTGCAGAGATCACCTCACCCCGGATTAGCCGGTCGATGACCAGTGACATGTGCTTCTCGGATAACACATGACATTCTGTTTGGCTCAGAACTTAGTGGTTGGCTCTGCTAAAAATAAGTCTTTAATGGTTGATTAGGACATTCATCATGGGGTGCTAATATTCGGGAGTTTTCTTTGTGTTGTGAAACATATTTATGGATGGTTGCAGAGTGGATATGAACCTTGTGTCTTGGATGAAATGTGATAAGGCTTTCAGAGGTATTTTTGTCCCCCAAAGTAACAGTTAGCAGAAGTATGGGATCTGCTGGTACTTGGGGCCCCAAATTCTTCCGTGTGTCTAAACACAGAGATGGGACCGGGGCCACGTTCCTGGGGAGGAACGAAAAGTTGGGGCAGGAGCAGGGGAAAGGTCTTCTGTGGACTTTGCTGTTGTTTAGTCGCTCCGTCGTGTCTGACTCTTTTGCAGCCCCAGGGACTGCAGCCCACCAGGCTCCTCAGGCCGGGGACTCTCGCCAGTACAAGTACTGGAGTGCGTTGCCGTTTCCCTCTTCAGGGGATCTTCCCGCCCCAGGGGTCGGCCTGCATCTGCACTGACAGGCAGATTCTTCACCCTGAGCCACTCTCGACTAAACGGGCGTGGTGTCGTGGCCGTGGGCCTGGGGTCACAGCCTGCTGTCGCCCCAGGAGCCCGCTGCCCCCCACGCTTCCCACGTGTGCGGGAGCGGTGTCTGGGGACGGGGGCGCTTCAGCTGCTCCTGTCCCCCTGTCTCTGGGGGTCCCTCTAGTTTGGGATCTTTGCAGAAGAGTTGGGTTTCAGTTCATCTGATCACTCCAGGACCTCTTGTCAGGCTTAGGATGACCCCCGACTCCTCATCCTGATGTACCAAGCATTTCACCCCGATCACCTCACACTCTGAAGCCCACGGCTCACAGGTCACAGGGCTGATTCCTGACGCTCTGACACGGCGCGCTCACCACTCAGGAGGTGAGCCTTTCCTGCCTGTGCCCTCTGCCTGGCCTGGAGCCCTCCCCATCGTCCTGGGACTGGCCTCCTGGCCTTCCCAGCCTCTGTGTAGACGGCCCCTCCTCAGAGCGGCTGACCGGCCGGGCCTTGCCCTCCGCTGCCCCACTTTTGTCCTCTGGGCCTTTCTGCGCTTTACAGTCAGGGCTCGGCTTGCTTACTTTCAGCTTCTTGAGAGCAGAGGCGTGCCTGTCTTACTCTTGACGAAATCAGAGCAGCGTCAGACGAAGGAAGGAGGCGCTCAAACCGCAGCGACTGCGTTTTTAGGGTTTTTTTAAAACGTGAGAGTGTAGTTAATTACCGTGCTGCGTTGCTTTCTGCTGTGCAGCTCAGTGAATCAGGTCTGTGCAGACGTGTGGCCCCTCTTTTCCAGACTCTTTTCCCATAAAGGTCGTTAGAGTCCACAGTCGTTCCCTGTGCCCTCTGGTGGGTCCTTAATCGTCTGTTCAGCGCCTGTATGTCAATCCCAGCTTCCCAGTTCATCCCTCCCCTGCTTTCCCTCTGGTAACCATCAAGTTGTTTTCTATATCTGTAACTCCATTTCTGTTTTGTAAATACGTTCCTTGATACCATTTTTTTTTTTTAGATTTCACATATAAGCAATATTGTGATATCTGTCCTTCTCTGACTTGGCTTCACTCAGCATGACAGTCTCTAGGTCCGTTCATGTTGCTGCAAGTGGCATTATTTTGCT
>SJYC01150703.1:0-27890 GCA_006408675.1 Madoqua kirkii
TAAGGTAGCTCAAAATATTCAACATAAAGTCTGAAAAATATAGTCTATCAATAGAGGATTTGAAATAGAAATAATAAAGCTTGGAGAATCTAGAATATGAATGTTTATCACATTCTTCGTGCAATTTCTTATATATATTAAATATCCTAGACAGCCCTTTGATATTATAGTTGACTTTTTAAAATATTTCTTTTTTATTTATTTAAGAAATCTGAACACATTACTAACATTTTGAAAAAGGAGAAAAATAAAATTCTCCTTAAGGCTTTGACCTCACTTAATCCTGTCTCTTATACACATCTCCCCATGGATTGTAGCCTGCCAGGTTCCTCTTTCCATGGCATTTTCCAGGTAAGAATACTGGAGTGGGTAGCCATTTCCTTCTCCAGGGGATCTTCCCAACCCAGGGATCGAACCTGGGTCTTACACATCATAGGCAGATTCTTCACCTTCTGAACCACCAGGGAAGCCCTTTCTTATATGGCCTTTATTATGTTGAGGTAAGTTTCTTCATTATTTCTTTAAATAAGCATTTTTTTAAAGCAAAACTTTTTGAGCACACTACATAGCATGTGGGATCTTAGTTTCCTGACCAGGCATTGAACCTGAATCCTCTACACTGGAAGCATGTAGTCTTAACCACTGGACTGCCAGGGAGGTCCCTAAATACGATTTTTGTGCCTTTTTGTTTCTCTTCTCCTTTTTATACTCTATAATGTGCATATTGGTCTATTTGATAATGTTCTATAAGTCCTTTAGGCTTTCTTCACTCTTTTCCATTATCTTTTTGTTTTGTTTTGTTTTTGTGTGTGTGTTAATCATTTCAAATGACTTGTCTTCAAGTTCACTGATTCTTCTGCCTGATCAAGTCTATTATTGAAGCTCTCTATTGCATTTTTTAGTATAATTATCAAATTCTTGAGCTCCAGAATTTCTGTTTGGTTCTTTTTTATGTTCTTTTTTTTTTTTTCATTTTTTAACCATTGTTGATATTCTCATTTTTTCATATATTGTTTCTAGGTATCATTTATTTGTATATCCATATCCTTTTATAAATCACTGAACTTTTTAAAGATGATTTTGAATTGTTAAGAAATACATAGATCTCTATTTCTTTAAGGTTGGTTGCTGGAGATACATTTTGTTCCTTTGTTATATTTCCTGAATCTTTGTGTTCCTTGTGGCTTTGCATTGGTGTCTGCACATTTGAAGAAAATAGCCACCTTTCCCAGTTTTTCCTGGTTAGCTTCAATAAGGAAAAATCTTCATCAATAACTCTGCCTAGAGTTTCTTGGAGATTCTCAAACTTTTTCTGTGAATGTGCATACTCCACTCCTCTCCCTCCTTCCTGAGGGAAAAATCTCTGGTGATGTTCTGGTTTGTCTGTTTTTAACCTATAAAGCTTGAAATTATTGGACTCTCAGCAAACCTAGATTGCAAACCATTGACAGAAAATGTCCCTCTTATATTCTTCTTTCTGTGCCATTAGTTGGGCCACCTTTAGTCCCTACTTCTTTCTTTCTTCTAGAGTTTTACTAAAGCAGCAAGAAGCAGCTGATCCATTCTAACATTCCTAAGTTTTCCTGTCATTTTCCTGGATACTCTAACTTTAGTAGGCATATGTCTGCCCTCAAGATGAAAGAGTTTTACCAACTTTTTGCAAGCAAGGTTGTCAAACCTCTCAGTGAGGGACAATACCAGAGTGCCCATTGCCATTTGTCCCGTGTTCTCTACTTAACAACTTCCGCATCACATTTTAGAGTCTGAGACTTGCAGCACTTTAGTGCCATGTGCCAAATTCTGTATTAGATAGGATACCTCCAGCTTTAAGTAACAAAAGCCCTACTTTGAATTGGCCTGAATACCAAGGACATTTATTTCATTTATTAGGAAGTCTAAAAATGTGGTAGACTCCAGAGCCAACTGATGTAGCACCTTAGGTCTTCAAGGATCCGTATGCTGTGCTGCCACAGTGCTGGCTTCCTGCTGAGACTAGTTACTCTCATGAACATGATATAGCTGCCAACAGCAACTAGAACAATATACTTCCTTATTTATATGCAGCAGGAGAGTGAAACTAGTTCCTTTTTCCAGAAATTCAAGTCAGTTCTTGTTCTAAATTGTCTTAGGCCTGCCCACTCCCCAATTAATCCATTCCAAGGACAGTAGTCTTATTGTGATTGACTTTCACTGACCTAAGATAAAATGGATGATGGAGCATTAGCTTCAATATCCTCTATAGCCAAGCGTTTTCCAATGTATATTCGTAAGCAAATAAAGGTCCTGATTTCCAAATACCTCTTCTCTCAATGCTAGCCACATTTCTCCCTGTGCTCTTCTACACCTTCGATCTTAGAGTGAGGACTCTGTTGCATGTTTGAGTAGTTATTGGCAGAAAAGTTAACAAAGCTTTGTATTTGTTATCTCTCTTTTGGCTTAAGTTACTGTCAGCAACCATCACTTTAATAGTTAAGTAAAGCTAGCTAGACTCCCTGAATGTTTTAGGAAAGCTTCAAGGTTGAAAGTATCATAACCCCAATATAGTGGCTTAAACAAACAGGGTATTATTTGTATCATATAAGAAGTCTGGCCATATGTCCTTGAGTGTATTGGTGCAGTAGCTTGACAATGTCAAGGTCAGTGTCTGATTTATCAGCCTTTTTTATATATTTCTATGACCTCATGATGACAAAACGGTACTGCATTCCAGATATTGAGTTTATATTTTAAGCAGGAAGAGGCAAGTGTGATCTTACTTACATTTTATCAGCCAAAACTACTGACCCATGACCACACCTAATTGGTAGTGAATGTGGAAAAGGGGTCTGGGTAAGCCATCCACAATGTCTGCTGCACTCTGACCACTGAATAAAGTATATCAGCATATACAGTTTAGTACAGATTTACTTTCTTCCAAAAGCTAGAAATGAGTTAAAAACTGGTGGTACTTATAAGGATCTAAAAATGCCCAGTCCAGCTGCCCTATCCTGTCAGAACACTTCAGGCAATCTACCTGTGGTGGCTTTCCTGGACTTTGGAGAAAGTATGCTATCCATGGACCCCTGCTACCTTCCCGTTTTTAGCTCAGCTTCTGAGTTTAGTTGACTAGGAAACTGAATCACAGTTAATGCTGCAGGAAACTATGGTAGACCTTGTTTCTTGTTACCCCACAAGTACCCTGAATGTTTTGTTCTTATAACTCCTCCCAGTGTACATGTGAGGAATAAGGGATTCCTTGAGCCTCCCTTTCCACCTCTGCCCCTCAAAGTGGTCTTTATTCTTAGGGCTGGCAAATTGACAGACAGCAGAGAGGACTTTGCCTCCTTGCCTGAAACTCAGGAGCTATCTTCTTCTTTGCGTCAACTCTTCTCTCTTGTTATCTCTATATCTCACTGGACAGTGTATGTGAAGAAGCTACAGTAGAGGGGAAAGGTACTATAGTAAAGGGGACTTCATTTTGGCCTTCATTAAGTCCTGCTTTGTTCCCACAGCATCTTGGAGCTGGATGCAATATAGGGCAAGACTGGAAGGCCTACTTCCCATGCCTCACCATTTCCAAGCTAGCCCTACTCTGAACAGAGGAAAGATTGAAACCCTTCTGATGACTCATAAATAGCCAAGCCTCCTGGAATCCCAGAGCTACTTGGAACCAAAGCAGCAAATAAGAGGTAACTGTCTTTAGTTGCCTTCAGTTCTTATTCTCTTCTTTGTCAGAATGGAACATCACTGTCCTCCACTAGGACTTTCCTTCTGATCATGCTTTGTAATCTTGTCATGGAATTCCATCTCTACTTGCTACCACCACATGCACACACTGTGGTTCCATTCAAGGCAGAGAAGTAGAAATTTATTCTAGATTTCTGAGTTTATGGAACTGGCTAAAGGTTTTTCACCACTGGAGCTTGCGAGAAAATGGTATGTATTTTCAATTTTTGTGGAAATGACATTCATGGACAGAAGTGATATGCAAGTAGAAAGTCAACATCAGAGATCCTCACGCAACTCTTATAAACAGAGACAGCTTCCAAGACCATGAGGATTATGTGATAGGAAGTGTCCAGAGCCAAAGAAGCTGAGTGGTGACAGACAGCCTTTTATGCACATCCAGGACTCCCTGTGCCTTTATGCAAACCTCAGGTTTTGGCCAAGAGATCTAAGTTTAAAATAGGCATGGATTGTTTTAAAGGGCAGGATTCTTATAGGGTTGTTTTTCTCAATCCAGTGCTGAGCATATATCTGTTTGCTACTCAGAAGCAGCCCTGTTTTCTAGATCCTTCAACAGCTATCAATGTCCTGACAGTCTGTCAGTACTGTCTTGTAAAAGAGATAAAATCAGGTGTCCTTGATTTTAAAACAGATTCCTGGTTCCCTGAATAGATTATCTCAGGAATGAGTCTTAAAGATGCTGCAAAGGGGACAGGAAATCTTGAAAATCATTTTATTTTGCTACCTCTGGAAATAGCCCAACCCAGATCTTCTCACACAAATGTACCTCTGAATCCCATATATCCAGCAGTAGAGTCCAGAACTTTTGTTTTTAAAGTGATGTGTTTCTTTCTCCTGATTAGAAACAACTGCATGTTCATTGTAGAGATTTTGAAAAACATAAAAAGTACAAAGAAAACAAAAATTATCTGCAGTCCCATATGTCCACTGATTGTCACCCATAACAAGTGATGCGTTCTTTCCAATCTCCCATTACTTTCTCTCTCAATTTATGTGTTCATGCCCCTTACAAAATTGGGATGATAAACATGTATATGATTTTGTATTCTGCTTTTTTCATCCAACAGTATATTATTACTATTTTCTCAGGCAAGGAAACATTTTTTTAATATCTTTTTAAATGATGTTATAATATCTCATCAAATGACTATAACAATATTTGATTATTCTCTTGATAATAATCCATACCTTAGATGTGTATAAGAGACAGGGCCATATGTCCTTGAGTGTATTGGTGCAGTAGCTTGACAATGTCAAGGTCAGTGTCTGATTTATCAGCCTTTTTTATATATTTCTATGACCTCATGATGACAAAACGGTACTGCATTCCAGATATTGAGTTTATATTTTAAGCAGGAAGAGGCAAGTGTGATCTTACTTACATTTTATCAGCCAAAACTACTGACCCATGACCACACCTAATTGGTAGGTGAATGTGGAAAAGGGGTCTGGGTAAGCCATCCACAATGTCTGCTGCACTCTGACCACTGAATAAAGTATATCAGCATATACAGTTTAGTACAGATTTACTTTCTTCCAAAAGCTAGAAATGAGTTAAAAACTGGTGGTACTTATAAGGATCTAAAAATGCCCAGTCCAGCTGCCCTATCCTGTCAGAACACTTCAGGCAATCTACCTGTGGTGGCTTTCCTGGACTTTGGAGAAAGTATGCTATCCATGGACCCCTGCTACCTTCCCGTTTTTAGCTCAGCTTCTGAGTTTAGTTGACTAGGAAACTGAATCACAGTTAATGCTGCAGGAAACTATGGTAGACCTTGTTTCTTGTTACCCCACAAGTACCCTGAATGTTTTGTTCTTATAACTCCTCCCAGTGTACATGTGAGGAATAAGGGATTCCTTGAGCCTCCCTTTCCACCTCTGCCCCTCAAAGTGGTCTTTATTCTTAGGGCTGGCAAATTGACAGACAGCAGAGAGGACTTTGCCTCCTTGCCTGAAACTCAGGAGCTATCTTCTTCTTTGCGTCAACTCTTCTCTCTTGTTATCTCTATATCTCACTGGACAGTGTATGTGAAGAAGCTACAGTAGAGGGGAAAGGTACTATAGTAAAGGGGACTTCATTTTGGCCTTCATTAAGTCCTGCTTTGTTCCCACAGCATCTTGGAGCTGGATGCAATATAGGGCAAGACTGGAAGGCCTACTTCCCATGCCTCACCATTTCCAAGCTAGCCCTACTCTGAACAGAGGAAAGATTGAAACCCTTCTGATGACTCATAAATAGCCAAGCCTCCTGGAATCCCAGAGCTACTTGGAACCAAAGCAGCAAATAAGAGGTAACTGTCTTTAGTTCTAATCTCAGTGAGGTTTTAGGTTTTATTATGGTATGATTTTTTTTAATGTAGCTTAATACTTAAGTACTTATTAAATACTTAATACTTAAAAACATATAGCTTATAATTTAAAATAATTAGTACTAACAGTTAATTATTTTAAAATACTGCTTATTATACATTCACTCTACTTTTCAAAACTCTACAAGGCAACTTACTATAAAAGAACAGCTAAAATAAAAGTGAAGATCATCACAAGTAGAGGAAGAAGATAGGAACCAAGACATAAAGGAAGGTAAAAGGAAAAAGGAGAAAGAGACCAGTGAAATCAGAAAACCTAATCTAAGAAAAAATACTGCATAGACTGGAGGCACCTAGCTTTTATTACGTAAAAAGTTCATTTCTTCAGTTACTCATTTGTTTTTTCAGTCCACAAATACTTACTGAACACTTCTCGTGTATCAAGCATTGAGTTAGGGGCTGGGAACAACAATGAACAAGATAGACTTGTTCTCATAGAACCCATGTTTCACAAAAAGAAACAGACTTTCTCCCAGCTCCTAATGACTGTATCCTCCGTGGAAAATGCAAAGATCTTCCATGTTTCTTCATCTCGTATAGGTCCTCAGGAGAAGCCGTGCACACTAAGGTAGCTCAAAATATTCAACATAAAGTCTGAAAAATATAGTCTATCAATAGAGGATTTGAAATAGAAATAATAAAGCTTGGAGAATCTAGAATATGAATGTTTATCACATTCTTCGTGCAATTTCTTATATATATTAAATATCCTAGACAGCCCTTTGATATTATAGTTGACTTTTTAAAATATTTCTTTTTTATTTATTTAAGAAATCTGAACACATTACTAACATTTTGAAAAAGGAGAAAAATAAAATTCTCCTTAAGGCTTTGACCTCACTTAATCATTGTAATATTATATCTCTTTCTTATCTTATAGATTGCCATATTTTACATACCTGTAATCAAACACTAATAAAATTGTCCTTGAATCTTTTTTCACTTATCGTTATATTGTAAGCATTATATCAATCAGGGCTCTCAAGATAAACAGAATGTATATATTCTGTATATGTATAAGTATATATTATATATATATAGTAAATAAAAGAGAGGGATATTGAGAATTGAGAGTGAGAATGGGCTCATCCAGTTATTGAGGCTGAGAAGTTCCAGGAGTTGGCAGCCAGCAAGCTGAAGACCAAAAAGTATCAATGTTTTAGTCCAGGTTCTAAGGCTGGAAAAGACCAGTGTTCTACTCAAGCAGTCAAGCAGAAGGCAGGAAGTAGGCATAGACTTGAGTAGCCCTAGCTAGGCCTCTGAGTCATCCTATGGAATGTATGTGTTAGTTGCTCAGCCATGTCCAACTCTTCGTGATACCATAGATGGTAGCCCACCAGGCTCCTCTGTCCATGAAATTCTGCAGGCAAGAATACCGGATAGGGTTGCCTTTCCCGTCTTCAAGGGATCTTCCTGACCGAGGGATCGAACCCTGGTCTCTTGCACTGCAGGCAGATTCTTTACCTTCTGAGCTAACATTTTGTAGTCATTTTGGATTACAGTAGTTTTATCGGTTCCTAGTTTTTTCCCACTTTTGATTAATGCCATGATGGACATATTCATGATAGGAATATTTCCATATTTTAAACTGTTTCTTTGGAAAAGCTCCCTCATATGCATTTCTTTTTGTTTAGGGGTTGGGATCTGTGTTAAATAAGCAGGGTGACAATGTACATCTTTGACATACTCCTTTCCCGATTTAGAACCAGTCTGTCGTTCCATGTCAGTTCTAACTGTTGCTTCTTGACATGCATACAGATTTCTCAGGAGGCAAGTGAAGTAGTCTGGTATTTCCATTTGTTGAAGAATTTTCCAGTTTCTTACTATCCGCACAGTCAAAGGCTTTGGCATAGTCAATAAAGCAGAAATAGACGTTTTTCTGGAACTCTCTTGCTTTTTCCATGATCCAGCAGATGTTGGCAATTTGATCTCTTGTTCCTCTGCCTTTTCGAAAACCAGCTTGAACATCAGGGAGTTCACGGTTCACTTATTGCTGAAGCCTGGCTTGGAGAATTTTGAGCATTACTTCACTAGCATGTGAGATGAGTGCAATTATGCAGTAGTTTGAGCATTCTTTGGCATTGCCTTTCTTTGGGATTAGAATGAAAACTGACCTTTTCCAGTCCCGTGGCCACTGCTGAGTTTTCCGAATTCACTGGCATATTGAGTGCAGCACTTTCACAGCATCATCTTTCAGGACTTGAAACAGCTTAACTGGAATTCCGTCACCTCCGCTAGCTTTGTTCGTAGTGATGCTTTCTAAGACTTACTTGACTTCACATTCCAAGATGTCTGGCTCTAGATGAGTGATCACATCATCATGATTATCTGGGTCATGAAGATCTTTTTGTATAGTTCTTCCATGTATTCTTGCCACCTCTTCTTTATATCTTCTGCTTCTGTTAGGTCCATACCATTTCTGTCCTTTATTGAGCCCATTTTTGCATGAAATATTCCCTTGGTATCTCTTATTTTCTTGAAGAGATCTCTAGTCTTTCCCATTCTGTTCTTTTCCTCTGTTTCTTTGCATTGATCTCTGAAGAAGGCTTTCTTATCTCTTCTTGCTATTCTTTGGAACTCTGCATTTAGATGCTTATATCTTTCCTTTTCTCCTTTGTTTTTTGCTTCTCTTCTTTTCACAGCTATTTGTAAGGCCTCCCCCTGACAGCCATTTTGCTTTTTGCATTTCTTTTCCATGGGGGTGATCTTGATCCCTGTCTCCCGTACAATGTCACGAACCTCATTCCATAGTTCATCAGGCACTCTATCTATCAGATCTAGGCTCTTAAATCTATTTCTCACTTCCACTGTATAATCATAAAGAATTTGATTTAGGTCATACCTGAATGGTCTAGCAGTTTTCCCTACTTCTTCACTTTAAGTCTGAATTTGGTAATAAGGAGTTCATGATCTGAACCACAGTCAGCTCCTGGTCTTGTTTTTGTTGACAGTATAGAGCTTCTCCATCTTTGACTGCATAGAATATAATCATTCTGATTTTGGTGTTGACCATCTGGTGATGTCCATGTGTAGAGTCTTCTCTTGTGTTGTTGGAAGAGGGTGTTTGCTATGACCAGTGCATTTTCTTGGCAAAACACAATTAGTCTTGCCCTGCTTCATTCTGTATTCCAAGGCCAAATTTGCCTGTTACTCCAGGTGTTTCTTGACTTCCTACTTTAGCATTCCAGTCCCCTGTAATGAAAAGGACATCTTTATTGGGTGTTAGTTCTAAAAGGTCTTGTAGGTCATGGTAGTGTTATTAATAATAAACATGATGACTCAGGCCAAGAAGCCTCTCTCTGAAGGGTTATCAGACACTCTGAGCCTTTGTCAATGGGGTTGTGCAAGTAGCAGGCCCTTGGCCTGGTCTGCCAACTTGACACTTAGCTCAAATCTAATGCTTAGGTGATAGAGAAGCCTTCTAGAGAAGACTTCCAGGAAGAGATGACAATGAAGCACAGTCTAGAAGGATAGTTAGAGTTGATTAGAGAATACCAGGCTGAGATTATAGATTGAAGAAAGACATGGACAGGAAATCTTAAACTGTGTGTAGAAAGTTAAGTAGTTCAGTGTTACTAGAATACAGATGTTAAGACAAGACAGTGTAGGCTTGTATAGCAACTGATTTATGAAGACCTATTTGCTAAGTTATAGAGCTTGGACTTTTGGTAAAAGGATATCACTGAAATGTTTTAAGCTGGGACATATAATAGCCTTTTCTAGTTCAAGTGTAAAATATAGGTTTAAAGGGAGCAGAACTAACAGTATATTAACTGATTAGAAAACTATCAAAAATATCCATGCAAGAGACAATGAGGGCAGTGATAGTACAGATGGGGAACAGGGTACAGATCTGAGGAATGTTTGGAAGAGAAAACTAGCAAAACTTGATCACTGAAATGACAGACAATGTATCAGGAATGAGTTCAGAATGACTCCCAGGTTTCTGGCCTGGGCGACCTCAGTATCCTTTTAACTGAAGTTTAAGGACTTAGGACAAAAAGCAAATTTGGAGGAAGAGGTGAAAAGTAAATGCTGAGTTCAGTTTTGGACATTTTGAATTTTGAGTATGTGTGAATGTGTATGCATCCAAGTTAAAGTGTTATTTCTTCAAAGAAAGCTTCTCTGACTAGTGGTAGGGTATGTACCTGTATGCTCAGTTGTGTCTGACTCTTTGTGACCCCGTGGACTATAGCCTGCCAGGCTTCATGGGATTTTCTAGGCAGTAATACTGGAGTGGGTTATCATGCCCTCCTCCAGGGGATCTTCCAGACCCAGAGATTGAACCCTGCATTGGCAGGCAGATTCTTTACAACTGAGCCACCTGGGAAGCCCAGTTATAGGGCACAGATCTCATGGCACATTCTGCTTTTCTGCTGTGCTAATCAAAGTTTAAGATAAGGAACCAACTGTGTGGTTATCTATTAATGTAATCTTCAGGAAAAGAAGCTCTGTTTTGCTGGCCTAGGCCAGAGCCCTCTCCACCTTAAGCAGTCAGTACCTATCTATTGAATGAATCCTAGATGCATTTCAGTCACCTGAGAGTTTATTATCCTGCACCTTACATATACAGATCTGGAGATTTGGAGAGAAAAAGTAGCTTGTGCATTGACACACACTGAGTGAATGTAGGGTAGCCAGAGTTAAAAAAAAAAAAAAAATACAGTGTGACCAGTTAAAATTGTATTTCACATAAACAACAAGTGCTTATTAGTTCCAAAATTGCATGGGATTGACTTACACAGACAGCTCAAAGTAAGTGACATTTGACTTTGAACTATGTGATCTCAAAGTCCACCTCTTTCTACTCCACCAGTAATGAGAGTGAACACCACTCCTATACTGAAAGCTTTGTTGGTGATTATACCAGCACCAAACTCTTGTCCTGTTAATAAAAGTTTTTGTTTTATTTTATGTTGTTTTGTTTTTAAATCCCTGCTTTGATGGAAAGTAAGTTAGTTGGTCTTAGATATAGACTTATAGCCACTGGATTCCAAAAGTTTTATTAGAGTCTTTCTGGGATGCCTTCTCCAAATATAAGGTAAACTAAGAGAACGTGTACATTCTGCAGTATCAGGGAAATGAGTTAAAGGATTCTCCTCGGTCGAACTGCTCCCCACCCACTTCTGTGGTATTTTGAGCCACTCAGGAGCTGTGGCCCCTATCAGATGTTTATGTACGTCAAAGGTGATGCTTTATAGTTTGTGAGTTTCCTCAGAGATACTCTGCCTTGTTCTGGAAACAAGATAACAGTGTGGTTCTGGCAATTTTCCTGAGCGATCTTTAGGGCTGTCCTGTGTGGTTAATTTGATCTGTGGAGCTGCTGCGTTATGGTAATTTTGAAACACGAGGTTTGCTTATCTGTCTGTCTATCCTGGGTGACAACATTTAAACATTGGTTCAAAGGGCAGTACCAGGCTTTTCTTGAGGGACCTAGAAAGGCTCCTGATGCTCTGTCTGCCTGTCTATTTGTATGTATGTATGTATCTAATAGACACATGTAAGTCTTTTACTAGAGCATTAAGAGAGATTGTCTTCTGAACAGTAAATTTTTGTTTTTCCTTTATATCAATTTTTAAAATTTCTGACATAAGCATTATTATCTTTATGATAACAAGGACAATAAAGACTGTTTTCTTTTCAAGAGAACCATTTCAGCCTTCCCTAACGAGACCACTGGTTAGTCCTCATATCTGATACCCTTCAGTTTCTTCTTCTTCTCCACTCATGAAAGAAAAAGAAAAATAAGATAAAGATAGAGAATCTCCTAAAAGATTATTTAATAAAAAAAATTTTTTTAATCAAACCACTCTTAAAAAAGGAAAATGTAATATTGGTCAAAATTATCACAAAGATATAAATTCTCTGGTTTAATATAAATAGTGAAAACATGTAAATTCAGGATTTGATGTCGAGACTCTTTTCAAACATATATTCCCAGACATTTATATTTCTATGTGGTTAAAAAAAAAAATGAGAGCAGAGAGCACCTGCTGGAACCTTGAGCTTCAGTCATGAATACATATTATCATGGACAAGACAAAACTGTCATCTTTCAGTTCCTAATGGTTGGTTTTTACCCAACAATATAGGCCCATTTTCCAGACTGATTTTTCTTCCCTGCATCCCCCAAGCAGATGATCTCATTTATAACGATTCCTGTTAAATTGTTTTTGAAACATTTTTAGCTGTAGAAAGCAAATGGAATGCAGAAGGCCTGGCAGGTTACCATGGAACGAATTTTTGTGCTTCGGGTATATTTTAGGCTTTGTGCCCCTAGCACAGACTGGGGTACAAGCAGAGTTATAGGAATAGTCACAGCACCGTATCTCTCTTGCTGCATTTCTTTTTAAGTTTGAGGATAACTGCTTTATAGTGTTGTGTTGGTTTCTGCCATACAACACAAATCAGTCATAGCTATATATCTATTTAGTTCAGTTCAGTTAAGTCACTCAGTCGTGTCCAACTCTTTGCAACCCCATGAATCGCAGCACGCCAGGCCTCCCTGTCCATCACTAATTCCCAGAGTTCACTCAAACTCATGTCCATTGAGTCCGTGATGCCATCCAGCAGCCATCTCATCCTCTATTGTCCCCTTCTCCTCCTGCCCCCAATCCCTTCCAGCATCAGAGTCTTTTCCAATGAGTCAACTCTTTGCATGAGGTGGCTGAAGTACTGGAGTTCCAGTTTTAGCATCATTCCTTCCAAAGAAATCCCAGGGCTGATCTCCTTCCAAATGGACTGGTTGGATCTCCTTGTAGTCCAAGGGACTCTCAAGAGTCTTCTCCAACACCACAGTTTCAAAAGCATCAATTCTTCAGCACTCAGCCTTCTTTACAGTCCAACTCTCACATCCATACATGACTACTGGAAAAACCATATATATCTATATATATAGTTTTTCAGTCACTCAGTTGTGTCCAGTTCTTTGTGACCCCATGGACTGCAGCATGCCAGGCTTCCTTGTCCTTCACCAGCCCCCAGAGCTTGCTCAAACTCATGTCCATTGAGTCGGTGATGCCATCCAACCATCTCATCCTTCGTCATCCCCTTCTCCTACTGCCTTCAATTTTTTCCAGCATCAGGGTCTTTTCTAATGAATCAGCTCTTGGTATCAGTGGCCAAAGTATTGGAACGTCATCATCAGTCCTTCCAATGAATATTTATGATTGATTTTCTTTATAATTGACTGGTTTGATCTCCTAGCTGTCCAAGGGACTCTCAAGAGTCCTCTCCAACACCAGATTCAAAAGCATCAATTCTTTTGTGCTCAGCCTTCTTCATGGTTCATCTCGCTCATCCATACATGACTACTGGAAAATAATAGCTTTGACTAAATGGACCTTTCCAAAACTCTAATTTGCCCAATGCTGATCTTCTCTTCTCTTCTCAGTCTTCTCACCTGATTTTCCTCTGGAAAGCACTGCCTTGAGTTTCTTTAGGCCTACAAAGTTTAGTGAAATAGCTCTTTTAGTTTTTATTCACACTTTATTTTGGCCCTTTCTACCTTGGACACAGAGTTGCATCCATGGGAGCTGGACTGAAGGACAGCCTGAGTAGTAAACACCATGATCCACTGCCTCTCTTGACTTTCTTCCCTCCGCATTGCCCACTGTCATCGTTTGTTCCTGGGCCAACGTTGAGGCTGTAGACTCTTGTGTATGTCTGGATGAGTTTTTTCTTTCCCAGAAGGCTCTTCAGTTCTTTAGGCAAATATGCCTATTGTGTGTCACCCTGCCAGCCTTTTAAACATGCTCAGACATACTTGGATTTCAAGATGAATATGGCACAGAGTTCCAAACCCACTCTGCTTCCCATAAATTTGGATTTGGGGTTCCAGATATAACAAAGTGCTTACCGAATAGAAATGTAATAACTGTAGCCAGCACTTAAAGCTGACGGTATGTCCTTGGTGTAGGTGGAGACAGTGGGTCTTCTTTTTCAGGATAGTCATTTAAGTGATCCCAAGTTATTAGGCAAACAAAAGGTACACATGCACTCATTGCCCTAGGAGAAGAGTGAAGCAGTATCTTCATATAAGACATCTCTCAAGACCCCTTGGTGTGTGTAGCTGGTTGCTGGAGAAAAGGTAGATAAGTTTGTGTAGATGCCAAGCAACCCCCTGGGAAAGAAAAGAAGGCAGAAAATCTTTTAAATAGAAATTCATTAGAAACTTTTTGATGGATTGGGATGCTCTGATTGAAATTTTCCTGCAGTTTTGAAGGATAATGGACTAGAGGAGATGAGGAGCCTGGTCTGATGGATTCATTGCAACCCCCTGGGAAAGAAAAGAAGGCAGAAAATCTTTTAAATAGAAATTCATTAGAAACTTTTTGATGGATTGGGATGGCTCTGATTGAAATTTTCCTGCAGTTTTGAAGGATAATGGACTAGAGGAGATGAGGAGCCTGGTCTGATGGATTCATGGGATAGCAGGGAGCTCTGCATCACATGACTAAGGCTGGAAGTCCTCCCTGGGACTCCCTCTGATCCAGAGGTCAGCCTTCGGAATAAGACTGTCAGCATATGGACTGCTGGCTCTCTCTTTAGAGCCCAGTGTGGCAGTACCTCAGTCTCAGCATGGTCTGGGATAGCAGGAGCATCCGTTCACAAGAAGACAATGTCCTGTGGCCTATGGAGGACCCATGGCAGCAACCAAAGCGAAAGTCTCTTCTAGTGAGTGCTTGGAATCAAAACTGACTTTTTTGGCAGTTCATGTCAGTTGTGGGTCAAGGAAGTGAAAAGGGCTCAAGATTGAGGTTCTGGACTTGTTAATGACTTGTAGATAGGGCTAAAACAATTAACTGCTAAAATAGCACTGTGATGGCTTTTATGCCTATAAACTGATAATGCCGGTCATATGGGTAATACAAGCAGAAAGAAAAGTCTCATTCACCTGCTGTTGGTTTTAAGATTATTATCCACTACAATTTAGGGCTCAAATGAGGTTGCATATTTATGCTTTTTAAAACTAGAAGTTAATATGATCTTTGCTCTACCCTGCTGATCTCTTTAATAAGCTAGGTCCATTCCAACAGGTCTTTGGAATTAATCCCAATCATGTCCTCTTTGGCTGGTGTCACTCACAAGTTCTTGCCCTGTGATTCTTGGCTCTTTGATTTGAGTCCATCTCTAGACCTCAGCTCTCCTTGTCTTCCTGGCCCTCTTGAACTGTTCTGGACTAAATTGTCTAGACTGACAGAGATGCACTTTTTCCAGCCAAGCCTTTAACATATAGATGCCCAGCTTGCTCCTGCCCTCATTTCCTGCTACTGAGCTGCCTCCTTGTGAGTGGTGGAGGATCAGCTGCAGCACTTGCAAAGCAGGCCAAAGAGTTCACTCCAGTGCCCTGTATCTCTGTGCCAAGCACTAGTCTTTTTGAGTTATTTCACACTCTGCTGCTTCACCTGTGGAATGTGAAGATTCAACTAGAAGGTCCCACTGTGCATTTTAAGAAGCAATCATTATTTCGTTGTGCTGGTGGTATTTGTATTGAGATACACATACAGAAACAAAAAATGTTTACTTCAAATGAAATGTGAATTTTTGCCTTGGAGTAGTCATAATACATACATAGCTCTCAGTTTTTGACAGGATCATGATGATATAGCCTTTTTTTAAAGTTAAGCCCTTCAAAAAATGAAGTTTTTTTCAAAAAAAAATGTATTTCCCCTTCTCAGGAGGGAAAGATGGAGGTTGATTAGAAAGTTGATACAATGGAAAGAAATGCTAAAATCCTGGTATTAATTTTACCTTAAAAATCTGGAGTTTTTATTCACCTCAACTTGATAATATAAGCAAAAGCAATGGAGAAATTTGCCCAAGACTTGGCCTTCCCACCTTTATTCAAATTACTGTCTTTATTACTTTCCATATCTTAACAAAGGAAAAACTGAAAGTAAGGGAGGTGTGCGCACCACAATGACTGCACTCATACCTTCCATCACTGAAAATGAGAATGAGCAAGCAATTTGTTTTTCCACATTCAGAATCATATTCCAAAAAAAAAAAACCTAAATTTTTAATGGCATTAAGATTAGAAGCAATCAACAAAGGCAAGGAAATTCACTGTGGAGGAAATGAAATTCCACCTTAAATCACAAACCCAAGAAAACATAGTCTACTGGTTTGATCATATCAGGAATCCCCTGCCCAAACTCAAAAACAATCTCTTCCCTGTAACAGATCTTTTTAGTCATGCCAAAAGGTATGTCTCATGCACACAATCATGAAGATATTCTTTTGAATCAAATTCTTAAGAAGCTCGTTAAGTTAGGACCACTTATATGTTTCTTTGAGATGCTTTTGACAAGAATTATAAACTACAAAAACTTTCTAAGTTTCAAACCTGAAAAGATTGTGTTTTATTTTTCTTTGGGTGGCAGGGGAGTGGGAAGGAGGCCAGTCAGTAAAGACAGGTCTACTTTTTATCTTTAGTGAAATCTCGATGAGTAAACTGAAAGGAAGATTGGGTTGGGGTTTATGCAAACTCAGTTTCTTCCTCTCTACCCCTCTGCGCTGCTCTGCCTGCAGAGAGATTTACCTTTGCATCTCTGTATTCCTGCTCTTCACTCTCAGAATACTGCTAGTCTGTCCTAGGCAGTTCTAGTATGTCTAGTATGAATTTGTTCTGGAATGGACAAATTCAACATTTCTTAGGATCAACCTATAAAAGCAGAGTCTCTAAACAAAAATATAACAAGATTTAGTTTTCCTTCAAACCAATGTGAACATGAATCATTTGATGCTATGTGGCCATAAATGTCAAGAAATATTTATTAGATGCCCATTTATATAACTGAATGAAATAAAATGTACAGTGAATACCATAGGCACAGTCCTGACCCTAAAAGGGACAGTTGACAACAATGATAGTAAGAGCAACTGCAGTTAGCAGGTACTTACCATGCACCAGGCATTTATAGTCTCATTTAATCCCTGCGTGCACGCTCAAGAGCTTCAGTCATGTCCGACTCTTTGCAACCCTATGGACCATAGCCCACCAGGCTCCTCACCTATGGGACTCTCCAGGTGAGAATACTAGAGTGAATTGCTTTGCCCTCCTCCAGGGGTTTATAATCCCTATAGCTGCTGTAATAATTAGATACTATTATGACTCTTTATGGAGAAAGAAACTAAGGCTAGGAGACATTAAGCAATTTGCCCAAGGTTACATGATGTACACTGTTCTCATCTCTGAAGAACACACTACTGTGTTCACCTTGAACCTAAGTGAAGGTTGAGCTTGTAGGACTGGAGATAGCCCCTTCTACACCTGGGTGCTGGATTATAAATACATAGGTGCATAGGGTCTTGAGATGGAGAGGGAAGTAGAGAAAAGAACAGTATTTCTCCTCCATGTGGTCTGATACTAGTCTACTGGCATGACTCCCTAGAGAGAAATAAGGAGCAAGAGGATACTAAAGGAACTAGAATATATCTATATAGGGTTTTTTGTGTGTGAGTGAGGGAGGAGGAAGTTTATAAAAGAAATATATTCTAGTTAAAAATTTGAACAATGGAAAATGTATAAAATAGTCTTACAAAAAGATTACTGTTAGTGGTTTATGTATATTCTTCTAGAGTTTTCCCCGCATATGCAAAATGCCCTCAATGAGATGATAACCATTTTATATTTCCGCCATCAGCATGAGAGAGTCCCTATCTTCCCATACTTTTGCCAGTACTAGATATTATTAATCTTTTTAACATGTGCCAGTATAATGGGTGAAAATTCTATCTTATTTTTATTTAAGTTCCTTTCATTGTTACTAAGATTCAACATCTTTTCTTATGTTTGTTTAGCTACTTGCATTTTCCTTCTGTGAATTCCTAATTCTATCTTCTTTTTCTATTAGGAATTTAATGATTTTCTTATTGATTTTGATGAATTCCTTGTAAGGAATAGTTAGGAAACTATTCCTTGTTAGGAATAGTTTAGCATTTGTCTGCTATACATATTGCAAATTTTGTTTCCTAATTTGTCTTTGTCCTCATTTTCTTCTTCTCCCTCTCCTCTTCCTCCTTCCTCTCCACCATGCCTGCCTCTCTCCTTTCCTAATACAGGTGTTTTAAATTTTCATGTCAAAAGTTTTTTATGACTTTTGAACTTCACATATTTATTAGAAAGGCTTGCTTCCAAGAATATGCAAGTATCAATTCATGCTTTCTTCTAGTAACTTTATTTGATCTAACTTTAATTCACTCAAATTTAGTTAGAAATCCATGTTTACAGGTAAAATCATTTGCTTTAAAATGTGTATACTTTTAATGTGAACCTCTGTGGTCAGGTTTGGCTCTGGACTGCCATTTTGTGGCTTCTAGTTACAAAGATTTCACATAAGAAATTAAACAAGAACAGACGCTGTTACATTGTTGATTGGTAAAAGGAGTATATATAGTTTGTAATTAAATGCAGGGGAAACTGTATAACAACCTGTTTGAAGGTAATAGCCTTCAAGCTCTATCTCCTGAGGAAGATTACATAACTGAGATTCTCTTTCAGATTCTGCGTCTGCCAAATGGAGAAGTAATAGGTTTCAGGGAGCATTAATTGTGTTCTGTCCTCTTATGGGCTCTGGCACATGGGTTAAGTCATTATGAAGGGTTTTAGTGAATTACAAATATGATCTCTACCACTCCCATAGTCATCTTTGTGGCATATTCTAAGCTTGTTTCAGAAAGAACTTACTAAAGTGGAGGTTCAGTTAAAGTCAAGTAGTGGTTATGGGTCCCCAGTTTGTATGTGATTTAGTGAGGGACGCTTTTGGAGATATGGAAAAAGCATTAGAAATGGTCCACTCTCAGAAAGTCTCCAACTTGGTTAGGAAAATTAGGTTTGCATTCAGAAAACAAATGGAAACACAGATAAGGTTTCTATAAATGGACCAAATGGATATAGGTATGTTTTAAATCATGAACATAAAGTTGTAGAGGTGATGAAACTGAAGGCCTTGAAGAATGTGTAGGATTTGTATGTACCAAGAAAAGGGCGTTCCAGGCCTGAAGAACAGCATGAACAAAGACATAGACATGGGATTGCATGTGTCATTGTGCTTTTTTGCAGATGGTAGAGGAGAGAGAGAGAAGGTGTGATGGGACAGAGAGGAAGGGTCCAGGCCAAATATGCTGCAGCAGATACACTGAACTTGATAACCACGGAAGATTGCCCTTATGGACTGAGTATTTTGGATGGAGAGGCACAAGAGTGTATGCTAGTGCAAAGTTTGGTCACAAGGGCTGATCAGTAATTGGAAATTATAGGCATTCACATGGAAGCTGAAGTTGTAGCTGTGGATGAAAGTATAAAATTAGTAATAGCATTTACTGTCATTAACATAACCAATAATATGCCACTAACATAAAACATGATTTCAAGAATTTTTTTACATTATCATTTATCACAAGCATTACAACAACCGTAGTAAGTTCTAGGTGTCATTTTACAGATGAAAACATTGAGATAGAGAGAGACTAAGATAGAGAGAGACTAAAAGATTTGCTCTAAAAGAGATGGATATCCTCAATAACACTACAATGTCTGCCTCTTCAGGGTCTTCTTTAGAAAAGCCACTCATAAAATCAGTCAAGACAGAGACCACATTTCAAAGTATAGATGCCAAGTTTTCACCCTCTTCTGAACGCACCTTAGGACATAAGTCAAGATGAGGATGGGGTCACAGTGTCTTGGTGACATTTGTAGTTTCACTATATGATCAACCTTCCAGAGGATTAGAAATGTGAAACAACAAGGTTCACAGAGCAGAAAAAAAGTCTATTCAGGTAAAAAATTGTTCATTTTTTGACTGAGTGATTTTTCTCTGGTCATTGAGTCATGATTGCTTAATGTTGCCAGGTGCTTCAATAATTCCCTCTTTCCTTTTTTGACTATTAGGTACTTTCTCTCACTTTCCTACTCGATTTTGGGGATTTTTCAGATTCTAAGTTACTATAGAGGACAGAAAACCATTGATTGTTATAACTATGTCATATTTAGGTAAATCAAGTCAAAGAATAACCAAGAATCTTGCCCAAGACAACAAAGTTAATCTCTCATCAATAGGACTGAGACATCTCAACATTCGTCTTTGGGTTTTTATTATCCAAGCACATTTAAAGCACCGACTTCTGGGATATTGTGCTAATTTCTTTCCTGAGAACCAATAAATGTAGCTTTAAGAATTCTCAAGTTCCTAAAAGCAAAGGAGGTCATTCTGTTGATAGCCCTTGACCAGTCAAATGGTCACTTGATAGAAAATTGAGGAGATAGGAATTCTGACAGATCATTTTCCTAAAATTTACCTCCTCAAAAGGCACTTATGAGAAAGTTCTTTTCTAAACTGAGCAGAAATCCGTTTTCCTAGAATACTGACTCATGAATCTAAGGCTGAAATCAAATCTAGTGTTTAATAATGTGAACCCAGAATGAGCCTTGGATCCACTGCTTTACTCCAAGGAGCAAAGGAGCATAGCCTCCATGACTATTTTGGATTGCCCATTTTTCATTTGTATTTTCAGAACAGATAGTGCACGATATTTCAAATAAGGAATATGAATGGCCTCTTTCTGTCAATGCAAACAGAAACCCTGCTACGTGTTGTTTTGGGGATTTTTTTGAAGGGCAACCGGAGGTAAGTTTGTTTATTTATTTGATGTACCCATGTTTTCATGAAAATATCTCATTTGGGTTTGTAAGAATTATTTAGTAGACATATAGATTTGATAGATAATGTACTAGCAAACTGTTGTTTGCACCCTCATATTGTGTATCAAATTTACCAACTTGTCTTCAGCCCCACTATAACTACCCAGGTCCAAGCCAGTCACTATCATCTCTTGCCTGGGCCACTATAATTGCCTCCTGGCTGGATTTGTAGCAGTCTGAATATTTTTTCAATCAAAAGCCACTTCGTATTCTATCCTGTTCAAAACTCCCATGACTTAGAAGACCCTTAGTGACCAGGCCTTTGCTCCCTTTCCAGTCTTGTTTGGTTCTACACTTGCCCCTGGCCTCTGGCCTCCATTTGGTTTTAAAACTTAACCAAGGTCTTCCTCCCTAATGATGTTGCACAGTTGGTTTCCTCTTCCTGAAAGGCTGCCCCTCTCACTTGGTATGACAGCCTGTTTCTCCTCTTTATCTCAACTTCATGTCAGTGCCACAGAGAAACCTTCCCTCGGCACCCTATCTAAGTGGGACCCACCATTTTTAATCCATTTCTTTGTCCATTTGTTTGTTTTATACTATTTATATTTATTTGTTACCTATTTTGTTTTCCTTTTATTTGTTTTTCTTACTGGAAAATTTGAAAGCTCTTTGGTTGCAGGGCTATCTCTGTTAGTTCACTAGCATTCACTTAGCACCTGGTACCATGTCAGGAAGACAATGGGTTCTTCTACATATTGATTTCCATGTGTTTCAAAAAAGAAACCACAGTGCATTGTTGCTAGTCATTTTTTGAAAATAAAAGAATAGCTTGAGATCTGATTGTTGTCAGCAAGCTTGACTTTGAGGAGAAAAGCAAGTTTGGGTTGGTAATATAGGTAACCAACACATGTCTGTGTGTCATTTGAGACACGGGTCTCTAGGCTAAAATATTATCGTTCCCTGATTAATCAGTAGATACTTGCGTTGGTATAATTACAATACTTCTTTATTCAATTACCAAGAGCTATAGGAAAATCGAGTGTGTTGAAAGAAAACAAGATAAGGAAGGGTCTGGAAACCATAGAGTTTTATACTAGAAGGCTGTAAAGAAAAGGAGGAACAAAAGACGAGGATTTTAATGTCAGCTGGGCATAGAATTATTGAAAAAGGAGATAACCCATCAAAGTATTATTATAGGGAAGAGGTATTCTATTTATTCTAAATCGTTTCAGAAAGAGAACTAAACATCAGGGAAACATATTTCAGGTCATCATAAAGAAAAACTTGCACAGTTGCCCCAAAATAAAAAAACTTCCTTGTTAAGCACTAAGTTTTTTGTCATGACAGACACTTGGGCCAGACCAATAACGTCTTCAAATATATTAGTGTGGAAATTCTTACACATAGCGACTTGTACAAAATAAACATCCAATTCATGTTGGTATATAATTGCAACTAGGTGAAGTGATGGACATGTTAATTAACTTGATTGTGGTAATAATTTGACCATATATGCACATGTCAAAACGTCACATTGTGTACCATAAACATGCATGATTTTTATTGGTCAATTACAGCTTCGATAAAACTGGAAAAAATAATCTTTGGTAAATAAAGACATATGAGAAGGAAATGGCAGCCCACTCCAATGTTCTTGCCTGGAGAATCCCAGGGACAGGGGAGCCTGGTGGACTGCCGTCTGTGGGGTCGCAGAGAATCGGACACAACTGAAGAGACTTAGCAGCAGCAGCAGCAGCATTCTAGTGCAAGCTTAGGCCAGGTGGCTACAGAGGTCAAGAAGAATGCTGATATTCCTTGAGGAGTCTGGCATCTCCCATGTACCGATGTCAGAGATCCAGAGAGTGCAATCAGCCCTTGCTCCTTGCCTTAACAGAGGATTTTAGAGGAGGTAAAAACCGCTGAGCTGATGCTGAAGTTTTCTTAGAGGAGTTGTATGAATTGGTCCTCAGGGGATTAAGAAAAAACAGGATAGAGAGACTGTAACATTTCAGAGAATTAGTACAAAGGTCCAGAGATAACACTGAGCATGACATAAGGGACAGTGAGCAAACAAGCTGGTTGAGTGATACATGCCCCCAGGGGCAGGAAGAAATGAGGCAGCAGGTGCATAGGAGCCAGACTGGGGAGTTTGGGCTTGATGCAGGAGACACATGGAAGTTCTGTAAATTATTAAGCAGAGGAGGGACATCATCACAATGTGTGAGGAACACTTGCCCAATAGATGCTCACCACAAAGAGCTGTGCCTTTTAAACTGGGGTCACTACCCTCACACTCATATACAAAAATGTTGGCCAAGCATTAATTTTACTCGAAGGTTTTGAGGTAAAGATAATCAAACTTGTAAGTAATTGATGATATTATTTTATACCAAGCAAGTATGATAAAACCTAAGACTTCAGAGAAATTCTCTGCACATTGCAGAATGGCTGTGGGTTCTGCTCCAGGGGCTACCTAGCTCCCTTAGACTCTCTGTGGCAGTTGGTCCTTGGATGGGAAAGTGTAAACAGCCCACGAGAGCAGGTGAAAGAGCAGAATGTCTTCTGGTTAATAAACACTGAGAATGTGCTGCTCTGGGCACTGTGCTAAGTGCTGCAGGGTAGAAAGGTGAAGGCAGTGCTGCCCTGGAGTAGCTGTTTATCTCATAGGGGAGACAGTACATAAACAGGTAACTTCAATATATTTTGGAAACCAATAAAAAACCAACTCTGCCCAGAAGGGAGCCTTGGAATAGTATAGGAAACAGCTAGAGAATTTAGTGGCAAATTGAATGCAGAGGCTAAAAGGGATGAAACAAAGACCAGACCAGGATTTCTGTCCTGGGAAGCCCAAAGAATGAAGCTACTCCTAACAGAAAAAGGTAGAGTTGTGATGGGCCAGGTGGCCCAGTAGCGGCTGTTACTGAACAGCTTCTGTTTAGTACAGATGAGAACTCATGCCTGGGAAGAAACACATGAAAAAGACAAACACCCACTTAGAGAACTTGCTTGCACCCACACTGTCTGACCTCGCTCTGCAGTCTCCCACCTACCTGTGCTGATGAGCTCATTCACATCAATGATTCTAAGACCCAGGTTCTGATACTTTCCAATTTTTAACTTACCCTCCCTTTTGAGAAGAAAACCAGTTGAAAACTCCAGACTAACCTTTTCAATAAAGAACCTAGAATCCTGCAGCTTCTGATAAGAATTAGAACGAAGATCTAATTCATAGAAGTGGAATATACTCTGCAGAAGTTGGCATTTGAACTATATGTATGACTTAGATTTCCAGTTTTTTCATAGCAAAAATTGTAGCAAACTCAAAACATAGTTTCTGCCTTTCTTATAGAGCAGTGGTTTACATTCATTGAATTGAATTGAACTGAATTGAAAACCAGTGGCACACTGGTAAATTAAGTCATTTGTTTTTAATAATGGTTTTAAAGTAATTGTTGTTTAGTCACTAAATCATGTCTGATTCTTTTGTGACCCCAGGGACTATAACCTGCAGAGATTCTCTGTCCATGGGATTTCCCAGGCAAGAATACTGGAGTAGGTTGCAGTTTCCTTCTCCAGGGGATCTTATTGACCCAGGGATTGAACCCATGTCTCCTGCATTAGCAGGCAGATTCTTTACCACTGACCCACCTAATAATCACAAGTAACTAGCTATTGTTACTTGTTGCTGTACACTCTTCTAAATCAGCAATAGTAAAGAGGTGAATTTATTTAATTGTCATACAACCAAATTTGGTGGACATTGTTATTATCTGTTTAATGGATGAGATAAATGAAGTAGGAGAGGTGAACCTATTTGTCTGAAGCAATATAGTTAGAAAGTGGCAGAAGCTTGATTAAGAACTCCATGCTTAAAAGCTCAAACACTGTGCTTGACTCGCTAACAATACTAATAATCATTGTAAATGATTTATATACATACATTTTTAAATGGTTATCCCTATGGAGCTCTCTCAGTAGATATTCCCTTAAGTAGGAGTGGGAGAGAACAAGTAGGTTACATTGAGAATACCAGAAATTGCACTCATCTCAGGTAAACCCATAGGAGTATATGATGCCCAGACATGTCATCTGAGTGCACATCTCAGCAGAAAAAATCTTTTCAGACTTCTGACAGAAAGTTAATCGATGCTCAGTTAAATTCCACACAGCATTTGCAATAACTCAGGGAGCAACATTTTGGGTGTATTGCCAATTAACAGGAGCATATGCCACATTTTGGAGCAAATTTTTATCTCAAAGGATTTCAGAAGTGTAGGCCAACTTTAGATGGTTATTTCAAGCTATGAGCAGATCCCCCTCCACAGTTGGTCCTTTAGAGACTGCATCAGACCTGGTTTGTGCACCTCCCAGGTTTACTCAGCCCTGCCTGCCCTCCAGGTCCTCACTGTTCTCACTGCTTGGTCCGTGGAGTGCCCTGGCCAGCACCATCAGCTAATACCACATCTGCTGCCACTCCCTCCTCAGAGAGATCGCAGGCCTCTTTGTTGGGCCTTTTGGGAACACAGACAAGATCTGACCAGACCTACAGAAGCTTTGACTTGTCCCATCACTCTGGTCTCAAATGAAGCATTTTACTGTTAAGGCATGGTCTCCAGCTTCTTCAGTAGCTGGCTGGGCAAACCAAGAAGGGCAGGAGAGTTAATATTCCATGGAGCAAACTTTGACCATTGAGACATGGATGGTGGAAAGGAGGGGATAATTCCTTCCCGTGATGACTGTTTTAAAGCACTATGGTTTCAAAGAGCCTGTTTGAAATATTACTATATCCTATGCAACTGGGCAGTCAACTGTATTTCCTTGTGAACCTGGCCAGTTTATTAATGCAGCAGCTTATATTTGCTTCCTCTCCTTTCCTGCCTCATGTTCCTCTCCCTCTCACTTTTGCTACCCTAAGATTGTACCACCTCGTAAAACTTCAAACTTTGTTTTCTTAGGAACTTGGGCTAAATCGGACTAATTACACACTATATAAATGGCTATTGATCTTATACACACACCGTTAGATAATCTCTCTTCAAGAAATTTCCTGCTCCTCAAATTCTACTACTTATTTCATTTCTCTCTTTCAGCCATTCTCCAAAGTATTGGTTATACAGGAGTTCTAAAGATAATGAAAAACAAACTTTCTAAAAAACTACGTTCTGATTGCTGGTAATGAATGAAGTTTAGGAAACATGTAGACCTTTAGAAGCCTGTTAAAATAGGAAATAGAACTGGCAAAAGCACTGAACAAAAGTACTTTGTTTAGATCTTAGGCAGGAAGTATTCCGTCTTTTACCACTGAGTATGTATGTGCGTGAGGTCGCAAAGTGTTGGACATGACTGAGCACAAACATACACAAACACAAACATGCACACATATGACATTAGATGTAGATTTTACATAGATGTCTTTTATCAACATGAGGATGTTCTCATCTATTCCTAGTTATCTGAGAGATTTTTTTTTTATCATGACTAGGTGTTGAATTATATCAAATGTTTTTTTCTGTATCTGTTGAGATTATCATATGATTTATTCCTTTGTTCTATTAATATGGTGACCTACACTAATTTTTTGAATATTAGACTAATCTTGCAACCGTAGGATAAATGTTACTTAGTCATGATATGTTATTTTTATATCTTACTGAATTTGCTTTGTAAATATTTTGTTCAGGCTTTTTGCATTTAAGTTACTGGGGAATATTTATCTATATTTTTATTTTTGTGATGTCTATCTGATTTTGGTATCAGAGTAATACTGGCCTTATAAAATGAGTTTGAAAATGATCCCTCCTCCTCAATTTTTATTTAATAAAAGTATTTAATTTTCTATATAATATTTAATCGAATACCTGTGAAGAATTTGGGCTTGAAATTTTCTTCATGAGAAGGTTTATATTATGAATTCAGTTCTTTTAGTAGATATAGTACTACTCAGTTTCCTATTTCTTCTTGCTAGTGTTTTAGTAATTTGTGACTTTCAAGAAATTTATCCCTTTCATTTGGCTGTCAAAAATTTTGGCATAAAGTTGCCAACGTTTCCTAATTACCTAGGAAATGTTCCTAATTACCCTTTTAATATGTATAGGATCTGTATTGGTGGTTCCTTTCACATTTTTTATTTTGGTGACTTGAATTTGCTCTGTTTTTGTCTAATTATAGCTAGAGGGTTATGAGTTTTGTTAATTTTTAAAAGAAGCAGCTCTGGTTTCAGTGATTTCATCTGTAGTTTTTTTTTTTCATTTTATATTTGAATGATTTTGCTCCTGTGTTTATTACTTTCTTACTTCTGCTTACCAGCCTGTAAGGAAACCATTGTCTAGTGGATTCATTTGTATCTCTAAAGAAAGTCCACCAGACTATTTCTAATACCACTTGGGATTTTATTACAAATGGCAGTTTTTCAAAAGTAAACTACCAGAATACAGAAAGGCCACTGCAAACAGCAATCTAAACAAGATGAAAAGGCAGAGAAATACTCAGCAGATAAAGGAACATGATAAGTGCCCACCAAACTGAACAAAAGAGGAGGAGATAGGCAGTCTATCTGAAATAGAATTCAGAATAATGATAGTAAAAATGATCCAAAATCTTGAAAACAAAATGGAGTTACAGATAAATAGCCTGGAGACAAGGACTGAGAAGATGCAAGAAATGTTTAACAAGAACCTAGAAGAAATAAAAGAGTCAATCAATAATGAATAATGCAATAAATGAGATCAAAAACACTCTGGAGGGAACCAACAGTAGAAGAACAGAGCCAGAAGATAGGATAAGTGAGGTAGAACTTAGAACAGTGGAAATAAATGAAGCAGAGAGAGAAAAAGAAAAAAGAATTAAAAGATGAGGACAACCTCAGAGAACTCTAGGACAATGTCAAATGCCCCAACATTCAAATCACAGGCATCCCAGAAAAAGAAAGGCCATGAGAAAATACTTGAGAAGATAATAGTTTAAAACTTCCCTAAAATGAGGAAGAAAATAATCACCCAAGTCCGAGAAACCCAGAGAGTTCCAAACAGGATGAATCCAAGGCAAAACACCGCAAGACACATATTAATCAAATTAACAAAGATCAAACACAAAGAACAAATATTAAAAGCAGCTAGGGAAAAACAACAAATAACCCAATAAGGGGATTCCCA
>SJYC01150704.1:0-15568 GCA_006408675.1 Madoqua kirkii
TGAAAATTACTAGAGCTAATCAATCAGCATGATGTCAAGTGGAAGGGAAACATGATCAAGGTCCCTGCAAACTAAACTGTGACAGTGCTTTAGAGTTACTATACCCCTGAGGGAGGTGCTCTGCTGGCCTTGCCAGCTGGAAGCAGGGTGGTCCTTATTGACAGCTGGAGAAAAAGGCATTCTCCTGATCAATAGCTGCATATCAGGTACAAAAGGTTGTGTTAATTTGCTCAAGCAAATTAATGTACCACATCTGGTATGGAACTTTCAATTGGCGTGGATACGTGGTTAAGCTTACCATTAAACAAGTGTCATTCTCCAGAGTCTTCTAAAGAGGTCAGATAGGCTAGTTGAATAAGCATATGGTGGGAATCACCACCCCTGCTTCTCTTAAGGCCTTGATGGCACTACTCTGCAATCCCTCCTGCAAGGCAGCATCACCTTTGACTGACTATTTTCCTAAGTAGAAATCGTTCCAGTGGCTTCCACCTGTCCTTTTTCACAGGTTAAGGAATCAAGGTGGGGATTGTGTGTGTGTGTGTGTGTGTGTATGTGTGTGTGTATATATATATATATATATTCCAATTATTCATCCTGGAACTGGGGAAAATAACCACAAAGTGGGTTTAGGGACCCAATGGGCTCCCCATGAGACAGACCTGGGCTGAAACTCCATTCATCACCCAACCCCTTATAATTCCCTGGTCTGACTGATGGACAAAAATTATGTTTTGGGTCTCCTAGAATTACTATCAGTTCAAAGTCAGTTCAGAAGAAATCTATAACCTTTGTCAGGATAACTGTGTTGGGCAAAAGAAAGTAATCAAATGTTTTGGGGACTACTGTATAATGGCTCTGAGCCTGGTGAGCTACAGTCCATGGGATTGCAAAGAACTGGACATGTTGAGCAACTTCACCTTCACCTTCACATACATTTTTGGCAGTGTATTATATCAGAGTCCTTCCTTATGAGATCCAGCCTTCCCTTCATCCAAGTAAGTAAACTGGCTCAAGTGTAAGAATTATTTGGATTATTTTCTTTACAGATGTAACCTCTACTTATCAGGTTAGATTTTGTTTGCTTGGCCTGAAACTTTTCTGCTTATACAGATCAAGTTAGAATTTTGTTCATTTATTTATTTTATTGAAGTACAATTAATTTACAATGCTATGTTAGTTTTAGGTTATAGCATAGTGATTCAGGATTACTGCAGATTATACTTCATTTAGGTTATTACAAGAAAATGTGTATAATTACCTGTGCTCTACAGTATACTTTTGTTGCTTATGTGTTATATATAATAGTTTGTATCTGTTAATCTCATAACCCTAATTTGACCCTCCCATCCCCATCCTCTCCCCTTTGGTAACTGCAAGTTTGCTTTCTATATCTGTGATTCTGTTTCTGTTTTGCATACACCTTCATTTGTATTATTTTCTTTATATTCCACATGTAAGTGATATTATCCAGTATTTGTTTTCTTCTGACTTCTTTCAATAAGCACAATATTCTCTAGGTACATCCACATTGCTGCAAATGACTGTATTTCATTCTTTTATGAGTAACATTCCATTATATATATATATACACACACACACACATGTATATTGTTGTTCAGTTGCTAAGTTGTGGCCAACTCTTTGCACCCCATGAACTGCAGCATGTCAGGCTTCCCTGTCCTTCACTATCTCCCTGAGTTTGCTCAGACTTATGTCTGTTGAATCAGTGATGCCATCCATCCATCTCATCCTCTGTCTCCCACTTCTCCTCTTTCCCTCAGTCTTTCCCAGCATCAGGGTCTTTTCCACTGAGTCAGCTCACTGCATCAGGTGGCCAAAGTACTGGAGCTTCAGCTTCAACATCAGTCCTTCCAATGAATATTCAGGACTGATTTCCTTTAGGATGGACTTGTTTGATCTTGCAGTCCAAAGGACTCTTAAGAGTCTTCTCCAGCACCACAGTTTGAAAACATCAATTCTTCGGCGCCAGTCTTCTTTATGGTCCACCTCTCACATCTGTACATGACTACTGGAAAAACCATAGCTTGACTACATGAACCTTTGTTGGCAAAGTGATGTCTCTGCTTTTCAATACACTGTCTAGGTTTGTCATAGCTATTCTTCCAAGGAGCAAGTGCCTTTTAATTTCATAGCTGCAGTCACCGCCTGCAGTGATTTTGAAGCCCAAGAAAATGAAATATGACTCTGTTTCCACATTTTCCTCATCTGTTTGCCAGGAAGTGATAGGACCAGGTGCCATGATATTAGTTTTTTAAATGTTGAATTTTAAGCCAGCTTTTTCCCCCTTGCTCTTTCACCTTCATCAAGAGGCTCTTTAGTTCCTCTTTGCTTTCTGCCATAAGTGTGCTATCATCTGTATATCTGAGGTTATTGATATTTCTCCCGACAATCTTGATTCTAGTTTGTGCTTCATCCAGCCTAGCATTTCCAATATCTGTTAACTAATTAGCGTGACAATATAAAGCCTTAACATATTCCTTTCCCAATTTGGAACCAGTCCGTTGTTCCATGTCCAGTTCAACTGTTGCTTCTTGACCTGTATATAGATTTCTCAGGAGGTAGGTAATGTAGTTTGATATTCCCATCTCTTGAAGAATTTTCCAGTTTGTTGTGATCCACAAGGTCAAACAAAGGCTTTAGTGTAGGCAATGAAACAGGGGTATATATTTTCCCTTGCTTTTTGTATGATCCATTGTATGTTGGCAATTTGGTCTCTGTCTCCTCTGCCTTTTCTAAATCCAGCTTGAACATCTGGAAGTTCTTGGTTCACGTACTCCTGAAACCTAGCTTGAAGGATTTTGAGCATAATCTTGCTGGCATGTGAAATGAGTGCAGTTGTACAGTAATTTGAACATTCTTCATTGCCTTTCTTTGGGATTGGAATGAAAACTGACCTTTTCCAGTCCTGTGGCCCTGGTGAGTTTTCCAAATTTGCTGGCATAATGAGTGCAACACTTTAACAGCATCATCTTTTAAGATTTGAAATAGCTCACCTAGAATTCCACCACCTCCACTAGCTTTGTTCGTAGTGATGCTTCCTTAGGCCCACTTGACTTCACACTCTAGGATGTCTGGCTCTATGTGAGTGTCCACATCATCATGGTTATCTGGTACATTAAGAGCTTTTTTGTACAGTTCTGTGTATTCTTGCCACCTTTCCTTAATCTCTTCAGCTTCTGTTAGATCCTTGCCACTTTTTTTCCTTTACTGTGCCTATCTTTGTATGAAATGTTCCCTTGGTATCTCCAGTTTTCTTAAAGAGATCTCTAGTCTTTCCCATTCTATTATTTTCCTGTATTTCTTTGCATTGGTCACTTAAGAAAATTTTCTTATCCCTCTTTCCCTTTCCACTTTGCCATTCACTTCTCTTCTTTTCTCATCTATTTGCAAGGCCTCGTAAGACAACTACTTTGCCTTCTTGTGTTTCTTTTTCTTGGGGATGGTTTGGATTATCACCTCCTGTATAATGTTACAAACCTCTCTCCATAGTTCTTCAGGCACTCTGTCTACTAGATCTAGTCCCTTGAATATATTCATCACCTCCACTGTATAATCATAAGTAATTTGATTTAAGTCATACCTGAGTGGCCTAGTGGTTTTCCCTACCTTCTTCACTTTGAGCCTGAATTTTGCAATTGTGTGTGTGTGTGCGTAGACATTATATATATGCAGCTTCTTAATCAAATCACATGTTAATGGGCACTTGGGCTGCTCCCTTGTCTTGGCTTTTGTAAATAGCACTCTATAAACATTGAGGTGCATGTGTATTTTTGAATTAGTGTTTTACTTTTTTCCAGATATATACCCAGGGGTAGGATTACAGAACCCTATAGCAATGCTATTTTTAGTTTTGAATTTTTAAGGAACCTTCAAACTGTTTTCCATAGTGATTGCACCAATCTACATTCCTACCAATGGTGTACAAGGATTCTTTTTCCACACCCTCACCAGCACTTATTGTTTGTAGATTTTTTGATGATGGCCACTTTTACAGGTGTGAGGTGATACCACATTTTGGGTTGATTTGCATTTCTCTCATAACTAGCTAGCCATGTTAAGCATCTTTTCATGTTCCAGTTAGTCAATCTATGTCTTCTTTAGAAACATATATATCCAGGTCTTATGCCCCCCCCCCTTTTTTTTTTTTGCTTAGGTTGTTTGTTTGTTTTTTGATATTGAGTGTATGAACAGTTTTTATATTTTGGATATTAACCTCCTTGTCAATCACATCATTTGCAAATATTTTCTCTCATTCCATGGTTGTTTTATCATTTTGTTGATTGTTTCCTTTGCTGTGCAAAAGCCTTTAAGTTTAATTGGGTCCCACTTTTTTATTTTTGCTTTTATCTCTTTTGCTTTAGGAGACTGATCTGAGAAAATATTGCTATGACTTACATCAAAGAGTGTTCTGCCTGTGTTTTCTTCTAGAGTTGTATGGTTTAAGGTCTTACATTATGTCTTTAGTCCATTTTGAGTTTATTTTTGTACATGTTATGAGGGAGTGTTCTAATCTTACTCTTTATGGAGCTGTCCAGTTTTTCCAGCATCACTTATTGAAGAGACTGTCTTTTCTCCAGTATATATTCTTGCCTCCTTTGTCATAGATTGACTATAGTTGTGTAGGTTTATTTCTGCGCTGTCTATTCTTGATGTATTAGATCAAGTAAGAATTTAGTAGGCTTCCTATCTGTTTCAATTCTAGGAACACCACAATCAACTAGCCAACCCTATAGGTCTATGCCAGTCAGCTTATTCCAATTACTGCTTTGACTCTGCCTTCCGTTACAGTGACAACACCCACCTTGCCTTTGGCTGCTGACTGCTGCCACTTGGTCCCTGCCACCCCAATATCCAATTACTCCCCATGCATTTAGGTTTCTCAGTTCAGTGACTCTATTTCCAACTGTGAAAAGAGTGATCACAGAACTCTTAAGGTTGCTGGAGTTCTCACACATTTATTTATTACAGTCATCATGAAGAGTATGTCTTCTGGACTCTCCCAATGTGAGTGAGTAGGTCTTAGATGACAAATCCACTTGAACATTCCAGTCTCTCTAGGCCTAACCCTAACCTTTCCTCCACATTCTGGCTTACTCACCGTCGGCCACTTTTTGGTCTGTTTTAGCCAACCAACCAAACAAACCATTAGAGCTCTTTCTAACTTCCCAAGTTGCAACATTAAAGACAGAATTTCTGTTCAGTTAGCTCACATCAGTAAATTCTGCCTGGATTCAATATTATGTTCCTTACAGCATTATCCAGTTCTTAACATCCATTCTTCACATGTTCCCTGCATTTCTGTCTGTATAAATTTTAAAACTCAAGTAATTATTTTAACATGCAGCATATCTCTGTGTGGATCATGCTTTGCACCCTACCTTTAGGGATTTGTTGGGCCATCAGTTATGAGCATAGAAGTAGGATGGGCTGTAGGAGTGGTCCTGAGGAGAATTATCATCTTATACAGCAGCTCCTCAAAAAGACCATGTCGGTTTCCTCAGGCAGTGCAGGGTTAATCCCCTCAGACAGGGGTGGAGAGGCTGCTTCTGCTGGGAGCAGGTTAGCCTCTTCCACTGACAAGTTTCAGGATCCTACTCCTTCTCAGTCAATGCCTCACTTTAACTGTAGACATTCTGGGGAAGCTAGAAGTTGAACTTGCTTGTAAGTAAGCCGGTCAGTCACAGGATGAGATTCTGTCCTTGACTTTCAGCAGTCTCAATCCTATGGCTACAGGAGATCATTTATGCAGCGAACTTGAGCTGGAAATTTGAATACCTAAGCCCATCCTTTTCTTACCCAACTTTGTTCAGCAACATAGGAACAACTATCCAACCTAATTATATTCATATTTTGCCAAAAATGTTTGAAAGTTTTATGTGAAGTGACCCAGACCTTTGCTTTTTCAAAGTAGTTGGTTAGGAGTATCCAGTTGTGATGTTTGTCCTATCTATATTGTAATATCACACCATGGAGTGTCAGCACTCTTTCTATTACTGGAAATAGGGTCCTTACCATCTTTAAATCTACTTGTAATAGGGAACCAATTCTACAAACCCAGAAACAATTGAAAACTCACCCTTAACATTCTGTTTCTCTAAAACAACTCTCAAAACCAAAATGTGTATTAATCAGAGTTCTCCAAAGAAACAGAACCAAGAAGAGCTGATAAACACATAGATACATAGATAAAGGAATTGTCTCACATAATTATGGAAGCTGAGAATTACCTAGATCTACAGTTGGCAACTAAGGTCCGTCTAGTCAAGGCTATGGTTTTTCCAGTAGTCATGTATGGATGTGAGAGTTGGACTGTGAAGAAGGCTGAGCGCCAAAGAATTTATGCGTTTGAACTGTGGTGTTGGAGAAGACTCTTGAGAGTCCCTTGGATTACAAGGAGGTCCAACCAGTCCATTCTGAAGAAGATCAGCCCTGGGATTTCTTTGGAAGGACTGATGCTAAAGCTGAAACTCCAGTACTTTGGCCACCTCATGCAAAGAGTTGACTCATTCAAAAAGACTCTGATGCTGGGAGAGATTGGGGGCAGGAGGAGAAGGGGACGACAGAGGATGAGATGGCTGGATGCCATCACAGACTCGATGGACATGAGTCTGAGTGAACTCCAGGAGTTGGTGATGGACAGGGAGGTCTGGCGTGCTGCGATTCTTGGGGTCGCAAAGAGTTGGACACGACTGAGTGACTGAACTGAACTGAACAGTTGGCAAGATAGAGACCCAGAAGATCCAATGTGTAGGTTCTAGTCTGAAGGCCAAAAAGACCAATGTCCCAACTCAAATGGTCAAACAGATGGAGTTTGCTCTTTACTCAGCCTTGTTTTAGGTCTTCAGTTGATTGGATAAGGCCACATTCATTAGAGAAGATATCTACTATTACTGAGTCTAGTGATTCAAATGTTAATCTTATCCAGAAACAGACACACCAGAATGTTTGAACAAGTAACTGGGCACCCTGTGACCTAGTCAAGTTGAGATATGAAATGAATCATTACAGCTATCTTGTTATTTTCATAGATGTTGTCTATAATATTTATAGACTTGATTCAGTTCAGGTCCTTATTATTTCTTGCTGAAACTAATGGAACAACCTTACAACTAATCTCACGATATTTAAATTCTCTTTACTTGCATTCATCCCCTAAACTACCACCCACATTACATCACTTTTAAATAGCACAGATAGACAGTGTTTTCTATCGCCATCCCCTTGCCAGAGCACTGTGGCAACCTCCAGTGGTTTTTCGTGGCTGTAGGATTCAATATGATCTCAGGAGGCCTTCCCTGGTGGCTCAGATGCTAAAGGGTCTACCAGCAATGTGGGAGACCTGGGTTCAATCCGGGACTCGGGAAGATCCCCTGAAGAAGGAAATGGCAATCCCCTCCAGTATTCTTGCCTGGAAAATCCCATGGATGGAAGAGCCTGGCAGGCTACAGTCCATGGGGTCGCAAAGAGTCGGACACGACTGAGAAACTAACATACATACTAGCATAGGCAAGAGGAAGTTGTCTTATCATCTTCCATTCCACTTCTCATGAGGATGCCTGTTATCCTTCTGATAACACATCAGTGCAGTATGATCTAGTAGCTCTTAGATTAAACCATGTGAAATTGTCATTTTCTAGTTTAAAGAAGAGGTAAATGATACAATTTAACCCAGTAATATAAAATGAGAAGTATAATTAAATCTTCTCAAGAGCAGAGCCCTGTCTTATTCATCTCAGTTTTTAACCAGTGCCTAGCATTACTCTGGCACATCTCGAAGTCTAGGGAAATGCTTACTAAACTAAAGAAACATTTTTATATTAAAGAACACTCAAGAAAACTTTGGAGTGTGTTGCAAGATTTCATTATTTTAGATTTTACTCTTGAATTTATACACGTGACTTTGTCTTTTTCCTTATTAAAATTATGTTCAAAGATTCAAGTTTTTTTAAAAGAAGCAATTATTCTCAGAATTAAGAAGTATTTCTAGTTTATCTAGACATTTTCAAATGTTCTTAATCTGTTTGGAGAGAAAAAGAATATCTTAAATTTAACTTTAGCTAAGTTTTATTCCAAGCAATCACTTGGAAAGTAGTTCACTATTTGTGGCCAAAAAAACTCCCTTTTGAAAATAGTACTTTGGGGTTTGTTGGGATTTTTGCATGACTTTTTCTCTGGCTTTCAGAAAAGTGCTAAAAATATAACTCATAGAACTCATGGGAAAAGTGAACCATTATGATCAGATATAGCCTGTTTAATCCATGAATGTACTGGAAACATTTCTTAGTTTGACAGGAAATAGAAAGTTTTTCAGTAGAGGATTTCTCAGGGCTAATTATAATCAACTTATAGAACTGAAGAGCTGATCAGGACTTTGGGCGATCAATTTATTTACTCTATGTCTTCTAGTAGCACAATCTTAAAGCATCCCCAACAAGTAAGAATCTATCCTATTTTTTTAAAGGTCTGTAAAAAACTTGAAGTCCTAAATACTAAAGCCTCTTATAGACATGAATAGATAGTATATCTCCCACAGGAATTTCCAGTAGTGTAATTAATCTAACACATCAAGTGCCTGGGATATAGATAATGGTCAATAATTATTGGCTATAATTATTTTTGCATAATTAAGGTGGTTACAAAAAATAAGCATCTTCCTAAGACTAGAAAATTTGTTTCTTTTAATTAAAAAAGCAAAGTGTATCTACTTACGTATTGGATTATTTTGTAACTGGATGGTACACATGAAACACTGGAAAACATATGAGCTCTAAAACTCCTAGTAGATGTGGGTTTAAATTTTAGCTCCTCTAAATTTTATCTTTTTAAAATGGGGACAATTATACAAACCTACAGTGTAGAACTGTTGTGCAGATCGAATATATTATTCATAGTGTTTTGTACAGCACCTGCCCATTTGATCTTTCCAAACAGTACTAGTACTAATACTAATAGTACTCAAGCTGAGTACTAGTACTATTAATATTAGTGCTTGAGCATTAACACATGCTTCCAGAAAGAATGAATGGCGAAGATACTACACAGTCAATCTGCAAAGTGATAAACTTGACCCTGCAGAGTCTTGTTTCTTATACTGTTCCTACAAAAACCAAATATTCACAAATATCAAGAATGTTAAAGTAGATATTCCTCCATTTGAAAGGAGAAGGAACTGCATCACTGGATGAGACAGCTAATCCTCTGAATCACCTAGGGAAACTTCTAAAAGTACAGATTCTCGAACTCCAAGTCAGACCTAAAAAATCAGCATCTTTTGGGGTGGACAGGAGAAGGAAGTAAATCCTGTATTTAAAAAAAAAAAAAAAAAAACAGAAAACAACCTAGGTGATTACCAAGATAAGTCAGTGAGATGACCTCTCTATTCCCTTCAAGATTTAGATTCTGTGATTCTATCACACCTTCTAAGTGACTCAGAGCTCAAATTATTGTGCACAATGAGGTAATGTGATAATTTGTGGTTTCCTGTCTTTAGAGTATGGTAAGGGGGAAGAATCACATAATGGACATTATCTGATAAACTAATGGAGATTTGTTATAACAGAAAAATGAAAAGTTCCCTGAACAAAGCAGACTGTATTTGAACACAAGATGTATTCTGTGCCATTAAAAACCCTGACAAAGAAGGGAAAATACCCAGGGAATACTCAAGCAAGCCATAGCCCAGGCAGTAATGGAGAAATAAGCTGAAGGTAATGGCCTACAGATCTCATGACTGAACAAATGCAGACTTGGGGCTGAATCAATAAAGAAAAAGAATAAGCCTTCATTGAACCAGAGTGATATTTTATAGAGAATTATGGGGCATGATTATTGTCTGAAGCCCATATGGTCAAGGGAAATATTAATTCAGAGTTCACAAACATATTTGATTTCATCAAAGGAAGAAATCTCATACCAGTTTTACCGTGTGTCTCATATTAATGCAGCAGATCATGACCCTCAGGATAAATCACTGGACTAAGAGCAAGCTTTAATATTTCAAGCACTATGTCCGGCTTCCAGAAAGAAACTAGTGTTTATTGAGTCTGTTAGGTTCCAGAAAGCAGATAAAGTTCTCAATGAAGTCTCCTCACTCTGGGAAAGAAATGAGAGGTTTACCTCTCACACCTGAATTTGTACAGACAGAACTAAGGAATAGGCAGTTGATGATGCCACCCCCTGGAAATATGTGCATACTGCCTTGGCATACATGCAGTTAGCCCCTTTGTACCTGGCATTGTGCTGGTCACCCCGTGCACTGACCTCAGGAGGAAATGGTACCCTAAAGACCTCACGTCTTAGCAAAATGGTAGAACATACCAGACTTTCAACCAGATGTGTAATTTTTTTTATTTCATTAATTTACATAATAGTACCAGCTACAAGAGTATTAATACACTTCAGAAAAGGCAATTACTTATGTAGCACTATCTCCAGGCATTCCTCACCACTTCATCAGTCAGCAATCAGTCATGAAGTGGAGAGGAATCTGATTCTTGAGTGTCTGATTCTGGCTGTAACTCTCAAGTGTTTCCTGACCTCACAACTACACCGCCTCTCTTAGCTGGAAAACACTCTCCTGTCACTTGCTAATTCACATCATGATACCCTGTGTCAGGGCTGACAAGACTGATGTCTGGAGGCTAACACTGACTTCTCTATGGGAAGGCATTTTCAAGGACTCCATATCCTGTCCTGTTTTTAACTCTGAAATGTGTTAACCTACTCACCCCTCGTGTAGATGACACAGAAAAGGAAACGATCCGGTTTTATAACTATTTATAACTTTCTGATTCATCCTTGGTCTCAGAGCTCTGTGGGTGTTTACTACAGCCTAGCAACTTTGTCTCATAAAATAATGCTCAATAAACCTCTCCTTGAATGACAGCCAGGTATTAACATAAATGGTCTCAAAGCCCAGTTTTGCATCAGTGCCCTTGGTTGCCTTCAAAAAAAGGTGAGGAGCCCACGGGAAGAAACCCGGAGAGAACCACTAACTGGAAAGGGGTTCTGAGTGCTAGTGAATATTTTCAGTTTCAATTCCTAGATTCAGGGCTGTACTTCAAGAGACCCACTCAATGGAAGAATCTTGTTGTCTCATTGCTGAATGATTTGGGAGGAAACAAACAAAGCTATTTGCTTTCCTGTGTGTCATGTCTGTGGCAACGAGGGAAAAGAGAGGGAAGAACTGGCTGGCTTAGAGTTCTGTCTTTGGAACAAGGCACCAAGTTTTAAAGTAGTCGCACAGTGCTTGAATCAGCAATTCTAGCAGTATTTCCTCTCTACAATGAAATTAAGTTAGTCTTACAGACTTTCCTCACTTTCTCTTTCTTTTTTCACACTTGCACTGCCTCCCCTTGCTTCGCTGCGTTCCTTTTATCTGCTTCTTACCCACTCGGTTCCCCCTTTCTATTCTCCCTGATCCTTTGAGAATTTGGCAGATGTAGTACAGCTGGGGATGGTAGAAAAAAAAAACATGTTCATCTGACTTAAAAGCCAGGTGGGAAACAGTCTGGTAGATTCAGGGATTTAGAAGAAAAATCAGTTGAAAACAATCAACTCGATTTCAGTCTTGACCTTTGGGAAATGGTACAGAAATCTTGTTTTCAAAACTGGGATCCTAAGATGGCCCGTGACAGTTTTACTGACTAAAGGACGGGCTAGTGTCTTTTGATGTTTGAATTATAACAGGGCATTTGACTGACTGACCCAGGGCTTGTGCACTGGTGACAGAGTATGTCTGCTCCTTGTATCCCACCCCTCTCCATTCCCAATACTAGTTTGTTCATCCATGGAAAAGCAAGAGAATTGGGGAAGGGGAAGGAGGGAGAAGTTTTTTAGGGTCTGAACCACAGTAGAAGAGCAAAATTTGGGAAATGGAATGACGTTATAGTATCTGTTATCTGTCCGGCTCCTAGAACTGGGTTTGAGCCTGGATAATGGAAAGGAAGTGGTGCCTGCCCTCTGCTACACTTTAGACTGAGAAAGAGAGGAAAGATAGCAGAGGAAGAGCTGTGTTTTGGATGACTTGAGCAAAGCACCCCAAGTTAGAGCTGCTCCGTTCATGAAACCCAGCACAGCTGCAGTATCTTGAGGACTGTCAGCTTATGGAGCGCTAGAGAAGCACCCTTGGCCTGGGCATCAGAAGAGGTTACAATGATTCTCCTTCCAAAAGCCTTCTGAGCTGTGAACACTCTGGGAAAGTGAATGTTGCAGATCCAGGACAGACACATGTGAAGTATACATTTTGTACTGGTGCTCACAGTTAACTGTGGGAGAGTGCAAGGGAGAGTTGAAGTCCTACAGTCAAGCACAGGGACAGAGTAATTTGAAAACTTCTGATTGAGCCTGATATATGCCTAAGAACATCAGAAACACCCTCTGCATAATTCTGTGTGTGTGTGTTAGTTTGAATTTAATATTTAGTATAATTTCATATAGTGAGGGGCATATTTATTTTATATTAGTAGATCTTACTGGCTTTCCTATTCCTATATAATTTTTTTAACCTTCCTTAATCTTTGGTAATTAAGAATTGGTGGATACTAGGTCTAACTATGATATTGTATACTATGAAGAATATTTTATTTTTCCACTAAAATTCATTTTAAGAAAAACATTGTAACACCAAAGATATTTCCATGTTTTTCTCTCCTAAAACTTATAGTGAGTGAGCTCTTGTTTTTTTTTAGATACTTTTTCCCAGTGATATTAAAGCATGTGATTATAGAGCATTTGAAATTTTGGAATTTTTGAAAGGAGGGAAAATACCACAAATCATATACTGCTATAGGGCTGTTTTGAAAAGAACCACAAGTACTTGCAGGATTAGAAAAATGAAGTCCAATCTGCTCATAGACAACAATGGACGTTGCCCCTCAGTTTATTAGTGGCAGAAACAGGAGTAAAGCAAGATTCCAGCCTGCTTCTAACTATATTTTAATAATGACCTTCTGGAGACAAAAATGACTTGCTTTTATTGTGTGGTCCTTGGAGAGCACCTACCCTTGGGGATTTCAGACTGCATCATAGGAAGGGCAACATACCAAACTATTGAAGAAACACTATAGACTCACTGAAGCCTTGCTGGGCTTTGGCCTGCATATGACAGGCTGTACTTTTAAATGTACATTCTGCCTCCCCTACCCCCCACAAACCATGTTTCTGCCCCTATTCCTAATGAACAAAAGGTGATGTTTCTGTTCTCCTTATCACATTTAGTCTAAAGGAAAATATCAGAAAAAATTGATTTACTCCAACCTTAATGTCCTGGGTGTTCATTGGAAGGACCAAAGCTAAAGCTGAAACTCCATTACTTTGGCCACCTCATGTGAAGAGTTGACTCATTGGAAAAGGCTCTGATGCTGGGAGGGATTGGGGGCAGGAGGAAAAGGGGACAACAGAGGATGAGATGGCTGGATGGCATCACCAACTCGATGGACATGAGTTTGAGTAAACTCCAGAAGCTGGTGATGGACAGGGAGGCCTGGCGTGCTGTGGTTCATGGGGTCGCAAAAAGTCAGACATGACTGAGCAACTGAACTGAACTGAGTGTAATAATACCTCACCCAGAGAGATGGTCACATTTTAAAGAAGGACTGAAGGGATAAGTCAGACAGTTAATTTCTGTTTCCAGTATCAGTAAATGTAGAAGGATTGACAGAGGACCATGTTGTTGTATTATTCAGAGAAGGTAACTGTCTGAGACAGTATCCCACATACTGAGTCCAGAGCAGTCTTTGGGCATTCTAAAGCTGAAATGAGTCTTACCAAAGCAATTCAGAGTACTCCCATGGATTCTATTTCAGAGACCAGGAGCAAGCCCAAGAAAGGCTTGATTAGATTGAAAATACAGTAACTCCCCTACATAAGAACAAATTCCATTCCAAGAGTACGTTCCTAAGTCCAATTTGTTTTTGTAAATCCAATAAACAAATGGATTTACAAACAAATCCTAGTTAGCCTGGGTATCCAACTAACAGAATCAGCTATTTAGTACTGTAGTGTAACAGGTTTATAATACTTTTCACACAAAAACACATACGTAAAACACAAAAGATAAAGAAAATATTTTTTTATTACAGTGCAGTACCCTGAAAGTACAGTAGTACAGTACAACAGCTAGCATACAGGGGCTGGCATGTACATTTGCATCTTTGAAAGTTTGCAAATTGAAGATTCATATGTAGAGGACTTAACTGTATTGATTCATCCATTCACTACACATTCATTGAGCACATGCTGCATATAAAACTCAATCTTAGAATTTGCTTAAATTTTATTTCCTGGTCTTAAGGAGTGTTTATCCTAGTAAAGGACATAAAACATATGCACAGATAACTTTAACACAAGGTAAAAAGGTGGTGTCATAAGTTGTTTTTTTAAGAATAGAAGGTGCTGGAGCACATTGTTGAAAGAAGAAGATATGTCAGAGTGAGGGGATGATTAAAGAATCAAGAGAGGATTTCTTTTTGAGAGTATGATGCTCCTGGAGTGAAATGTGGATCAGTTTTACAGAGGAGTTGAGAAAGAGACATGAAAGAAGGAAGAGCTTGAGTGTGTGTGTGTGTGTGTGTGTGTGTGTGTGTGTGTGAAATACTGAAGAAATTTAATTTGAAAAGGAAGAAAGTAGAAGGTGGCCTAGGTTCACAGTAATAGGGTGGGAAGCTGTTTATTGAGTGTCAATATGACAGCAGTGATGTTGGGGTTTGATAGATAGGTTTAGAGTAAGTGTCCTGAGACCTTTATAGGTTTTTCTGTTAGAAGAGAGAAGCTTGTCAAGCAGCAGTGATGGCCCAAGTGGGTCATGTGTGTGGTTTTATTGTGGATCCGTTCAGCCTTGTGACTTTATTCTAAGATTGAAAGTAAGCGTAGAAAAAGTGGATGAGAACTTTAACCTAACGGAGTTTGGCAAAGAAGGCACAGGTGCAGCAGAGAAGGGACTGGATCAAGAATGCTCATAGGAGCATCACTAAGAGGATAAGGGAGGAGGTCTTGGTAAGGAGAGGATGGGGAAAGAGCACGTGGAGCTAGAAACACCAGGAGACTTGAGAGATGCCAGTACCTCTCCCTGACACATTCATCTCATGATTCCCGCCCCCACCCCACCCCCGTCTGCCCTGTGGCTGAGTCCCTTTTAATCTGCACTTCTTCAGCAGGAGAGAAAGGGGTGACTGTGATGACAGAGCTCCAGTATCTTAATAATTCAGTGGCTGACTTTGAATGCAGCTAGACTATGGCACAGATCATGAGCTCCTTATTACCAAATTCAGACTTAAACTGAAGAAAGTAGGAAAAACCACTAGACCATTCAGGTTTGACCTAAATCAGTTCCCTTATGATTATACAGTGGAAGTGAGAAATAGATTTAAGGGCCTAGATCTGATAGATAGAGTGCCTGATGAACTATGGAATGAGGTTCATGACATTGTACAGGAGACAGGGATCAAGACCATCCCCATGGAAAAGAAATGCAAAAAAGCAAAATGGCTGTCAGGGGGAGGCCTTACAACTAGCTGTGAAAAGAAGAGAGGCAAAAAACAAAGGAGAA
>SJYC01150705.1:0-20129 GCA_006408675.1 Madoqua kirkii
GGAGATCCAACCAGTCCATTCTGAAGGAGATCAGCCCTGGGATTTCTTTGGAAGGACTGATGCTAAAGCTGAAACTCCAGTACTTAGGCTACCTCATGAGAAGAGTTGACTCACTGGAAAAGACTCTGACGCTGGGAAGGATTGGGGGCAGGAGGAGAAGGGGACGACTGAGGATGAGATGGCTGGATGGCATCACAGAGTCGATGGACGTGAGTCTGAGTGAACTCCAGGAGTTGGTGATGGACAGGGAGGCCTGGCGTTCTGCAATTCATGCAGTCACAATGAGTCGGATACAACTGAAAAACTGAACTGAACTGAACTGAACTGAATAATTCTGCAAAATAACTGTTAGAACTAATAAATTCATGAAATTTGCAGGATACAAAATCAGCATACAAACATAAGTTCCATTTCTATACAGTATTAGTGAGCTATTTGAAAGATAAATTTAGAAAACAATCCCATTTATAACAGCATTGAAAAGAACGAAAGACTTAGAAATAAACTACAGAGATGAAAGACTTGCAAACTGAAAACTGGCAAAATAAATAGAACACTGGTAAAATAAAGACAAATAAATGAAAAGGCATACTATTTTCATGGACTAGAAGACTTAATATTATTTAATGTTCAACTACTCAAAATGATCTATAGATTCAATGTTATTCCCATCAAAATCCCACTGGCATTTTTATATAGACAGAAAAAAAAATCTTAAAATTCATTTAGAACCATACAAGTCCCTGAATAGTCAAAGCAATTTTGAGAAAGAAGACAAAGCTAGAGTCATCACACTTCCTGACTTCAAAATATATTACATAGCTACAGTAATGAAAACAGTATGATATTGGTATAAAGATAGACATATAAAGCAATGAAACGGAATAGAGAGCTCAGAAATAAACCCATGCAAACACAGTCAATTATTTTTCAGCAAAGTTAAAAAGTGCCAATAATACACAATGGGAAAGAATAATCTCATCAACAAATTATATATAGAAAACTGAACATTCACATACAAAAGAATGAAACTGGACCTTTATCTTAACCCATATGCAAAAATCGACTCAATATGGATTAAAGACTTAAATATAAGATGTGAAACTGTAAAACTCCTAGAAGAAAACTTGGAAAACTTCTTGACGTGACACCAATAAGCACAGATAACAAAAGCAAAAATTGACAAGTGAGACTACGCCAAAACTATAAAGCTTTTTCAGAGAAAAGAATAATCAGCAGAATGAAAGGCAACCTATAGCATTAGAGAAAATACCTTTAAACCATATCTCTGATAAGAGGTTAGTATCCAAAACATGTAAGGAACTCCTATAATTCAATAGTAAAATAAAATAAATAACCCAATTAAAACACAAGCAAAAAAACTTGAATAGACATTTCTTCAGAGAAGACCATACAGATGGCCTTATGTAAAAAGAATCTCAAACCACTATTACAGAATGCAGGTTAAAATCACAATTAGATATCACCTCACACTGGTTAGGATTATTATTTACAAACCAACAAAAGATAATAAATGTTGGTAAGAATGTGTAGAAATTGAAACCCTTGTGCTCTATTGGTGAAAAAAAAAATGGAGTATTTGCTATAGAAAACAGTATGGTGGTTCCTCAGGAAATTGAAAATAAACTATCATATGACCCAGTAACCCCATTTCTGGGTACATGCAAAAGAACTGAAATCAGGATCTTGGAAAAATATCTGCATTCTCATGTTCACTGCAGCATTATTTAGAATAACTGAGATACAAAAAGAAACCTAAATATCCATCAACAAATGAATAGATAAATAAAATGTGGTATATACACACAGGGGAGTATTATATAGCCTTGAAAAGAAGGAAAACCTGCAATATGCAATAGCATTGATGAATATAGAGGATATTATGCTAAGTGAAATAACTCTGTTACAGAGGAATAAATACTGTATTATTCCACTTATATGAGGCATCTGAAATAGTTAAACTCATAGGAACAGTAGAATGGTTGTTGCCAGGGGCTGGAGCGAGGGGGAAGTGGGGAGCTGTTTAATGGGTATAAAGTTTAATTTGTGCAAGATAGTTAAGTTCTAGAGATTTGCTGTGTAACACAGTGCCTGCTGTTAACAATAATAAATTGTGTGCTTAAAATTTTGTTAACAGGGTAGTTAAATATTATTACCACCAAAAGGATATGCTTGTTACCTTGATTGTGATGATTATATCATAAGTATGCCTATATCTAAACTCATCAAATTGTATACACTAAATTTATCCATTTTCTTTTGTATATCAATTATGACTCAATAAAGCTATAAAAAATGTTAGTAATGCCTACACTTGTATCCTTTGAAATTAGGTTCAGATATGGTTGAATTATTTCTTTAACATAGACAACTATAAACTGTAAAACAAATATTCCAGTTTAATAAAGTGTCTGGTCATAAAACCCCTAGTTTAATAAAGTGTCTGGTCATAATACCCCAAGTTATGGAAGGTTTCTGCAGACAGAATTTTAAAATGATAGCTATTTCTATGATTGTTAACTCATGAAATATTTAAATATCTCTTATATGACATGGGTTTGTGGTTTTATTTTTGTTTTTCCATCTTAGATCTGACAAAACTGGGAGAGTTGCTTTTTCCTAGAACATGAATCGTTCTGAGGATGAACACATCAGTAAGGAGAATTGTGTTTACTCCTAAGCCTACTAATGCCAAGTCCTCCCCAACTCCCACCCCACCTCCCCAGACTTTCCTGCTTCTTATCTGGAGAAATAAAAGAAGTATAATTTAGATAATTTAAACTGAACAGTAAATTTTGATAAAGGAAGAGTTTAAACATTTTCCACTGGCTTAATGCAATACATTTAATGTCTTACCTACTCTGTGTAGTTACTGACTTGTTTACAACTTGGCTAGAAATTTTAAGCCCAATATACGTGGCCAAACTACTGAAATCCAGTAGAATGGTTAGGGGATGGATATTTGAGGGAATGTAAAAGAAACTCCAGTACTTTGTCCACCTCATGTGAAGAGCTGACTCATTGGAAAAGACTCTGATTCTGGGAAAGATTAAAGGCAGGAGAAGAAGGGGACGACAGAGGATGAGATGGCTGGATGGCATCACCAACTCGATGGACATGAGTTTGAGTGAAATCCGGGAGTTGGTGATGGACAGGGAGTCCTGGCGTGCTGTGATTCATGGGGTCACAAAGAGTCGGACATGACTGAGCGACTGAAGTGAACTGAACTGAAAATGAAAAATGCTATAAAGACTGCAGACATTTATGAGTGAAAGCAGATTATAAAAGACTGGTGTGCCTCTGTTTTGATGAAATGGAGACATTTCAATACGGAAACACACTTACAAAGAAGTGGGAAAGTAGTAAATGAGATTTCTCTCTGAAGCTATCACTCTTGTGGGTGACTAAATACTTTAGTCCATGTAACTTGAGCTATTTGAAAACAGTATCTCTTGGCAATCTTACTTAATACAACCTTGCTTCCCTGGTGGATCAGATGGTAAAGTGTCTGCCTGCAGTACAGGAGACCTGGGTTCGAGTCCTGGGTCAGGAAGATCCCCTGGAGTAGGAAATGGCAGTCCACTCCAGCACTCTTGCCTGGAAAATCCCATGGATGGAGGAGCCTGGAAGGCTGCAACCCATGGGGTCGCTGAGGGTCAGACACAACTGAGTGACTTCACTTCACTTCACTTCAATTAATAAACATTATTTCCCTTTATCCATGAACTCAGTCTTATCAATCCACTCTGGAATTAGTGTTTTAGGAAATTAAAAATATTTTCAATATTATTTAAATTGTAAACTCCATAAATTGAAAAAAGAACATGTGTATGGGACTTCCCTGGTGGTCCAGTGGTTAAGATTTTGCACTTCCACTGCAGGTGGTGTGGGTTCCCTCTCTGATTGGGAAACTAAATCTCACAAGCTGCATGGTGTAATGGGAAAAATAAATAAAAAGAAAGAAAAAGCATGAAAAAATAAGCCCAAGAAGAAAGCTCACAAATGAGATGACCATTTGAGAAATTTTCCTTTGACTATTATTTGCTCAGCAGGGCAGAAACAAGTCTCTCACTCAGTTATCTAAGACCACAGTTCTTTCAGTTATTTTTGGCCAGAAAATTAGCAAGATGTAGATTAACATAAAGTACATAAAGTACAAAGTTAGGGAATAAACTCCATGTCATACTAATTGGTTATGGTAATTGTGAAACAAAAACTATATCTACTTGAGTATAGTAGATAAACACATCACATTTTTCTCAAAACATGTGGCATAATTGCAATGAGAAAACCATAAAAGCATGCAATTTTAACCAGAAAGAGTAGAATCGGGGTGGCAGAGTTCCATGGAAAGTCCAGTTTTTCATCATTTCAGATAACACATAAACATCAACAGAAAAACATGGGACACGCACTTGACTCCACATATTGTAAATCGACAAAGGAGAATCTTCGCTTTTGTATTTGATGCTCTCAAAACTCTTTTCAGAGGACACCTTCTTCTGGTCCCTTAGAATTCAGGCACTCATTTGAGATGTAGTAACTCTTTCCTTCCAGAATATTACACAATATCTACTGAGAGTTGTTGTTGTTGTTCTTTTTGGCCTTCATGAGAAAAACAGTAATTTCCTTGCTTATCCATGATAAAATATTTCTGTGCCAGCATTTTAGTAATCCACATTTTCCCTCTACTCCAACTTTTCCTAACAAACTTTCAACACTCAAGCTTATTCCTATTATAGCATAGCATTGCTTCATTTTAAATCTCTCAATAACAAATAGCACATGGTAAATTTACATACAAACCTGATAGTGTACCTCATGCTCACAAATCGGCAAAAAAATGCAGACTTTTATTTAAATAATCAAGGCATTTCCCAAGGAAATGATATTTTGTCTTCCTAAGCTATGTTCAGGCTCCCTATAGAGTGTTTCTGCAAAAGTATTTGATATGCGATAAAGTCTTTTCTGTTTTATTTGTTTAGCTCCTCCAAATTTTCCTCCATACTAGAGGAATCTTTATAAAATGGAAATATAAAATCTATCAATATCTTTCCAATATATGCAGGAAAATCCCTACTTTCTCAGAATGGCTTACTAGAAATATTTATTGAGTGACAACTATGTGTCAGACACTGTTATAGTCCTTAGAGGGTAAAACAGGGAAAACAAACAAACAAAAATCCCTGCCTTCACAGAGTGTATATTACAGTGGAGAAACACAGACACTTAATGATTAAGTAAGAAAATAATGCGAGGTACTATAAAGTGATAATAAGCTACAGAAAAGCAGGGAAGGGAAATATTTAGTTTCTGGGAGATCAGTGTTAATAAGATGACCAGAGGTCTCTCGGAGAGGAAGACGTATGAGAAAAGAATTGAAGAAGGTGAGGGAAGTCAAGAGGATACTGCGGTAGAGAACATTACAAGCAGAAGGAAGGCAGCTGCAGTGGCTCTGAAGCTGTCACAGGCCGTTTTGTTCAAGGAAGAGTAAGGAGAACAACGTAACTCTAGGCAGGAGAGAAGAGTCGAAGATGATATTACTGAGGTGAGATTAGGGGCACCTCGTAAGCCAATTAATAAGTTTGGCATTTATTATATTTTTCCTAGAAGGTTCCGGTCACCATGATGTAATCTGATTCAGATTTTAGAAGGACCATTCTGTCTCTTGTGTAAAAAGAGGCTTGTGGTAGGGCAAAAATCGAAAGAAGGGACATCAATTTGAGAAAGGCAATGCAAAAGAATGCTCAAACTACTGCACAACTGTACTCATCTCACATGCTAGTAAAGTAATGCTCAAAATTCTCCAAGCCAGGCTACAGCAATACATGAACCATGAACTCCCTGATGTTCAAGGTGGTTTTAGAAAAGGCAGAGGAACCAGAGATCAAATTGCCAACATCTGCTGGATCATGGAAAAAGCAAGAGAGTTCCAGAAAAACATCTATTTCTACTTTATTGACTATGCCAAAGCCTTATTGTGTGGATCACAATAAACTGTGGAAAATTCTGAGCGATGGGCATACCAGACCACCTGACCTGCCTCTTGAGAAATCTGTATGCAGATCAGGAAGCAACAGTTAGAACTGGACATGGAACAACAGACTGGTTCCGAATACAAAAAGGAGTACGTCAAAGCTGTATATCGTCACTCTGCTTATTTAACTTCTATGCAGAGCACATCATGATAAATGCTGGACTGGAAGAAACACAAGCTGGAATCAAGATTGCCGGGAGAAATATCAATAACCTCAGATATGCAGATGACACCACTTTCATGCCAGAAAGTGAAGAGGAGCTAAAAAGCCTCTTGATGAAAGTGAAAGAGAGTGAAAAAGTTGGCTTAAAGCTCAACATTCAGAAAACGAAGATCATGGCATCCGGTCCCATCACATCATGGGAAATAGATGGGAAAACAGTGGAAACAGTGTCAGACTTTATTTTTCTGGGCTCTCAAATCACTGCAGATGGTGATTGCAGCCATGAAATTAAAAGACGCTTACTCCTTGGAAGAAAAAAAAAGCCTCTTGATGAAAGTGAAGGAGGAGAGCGAAAAAGTTGGCTTAAAGCTCAACATTCAGAAAACGAAGATCATGGCATCCGGTCCCATCACTTCATGGGAAATAGATGGGAAAACAGTGGAAACAGTGTCAGACTTTATTTTTCTGGGCTCCCAAATCACTGCAGATGGTGATTGCAGCCATGAAATTAAAAGACGCTTACTCCTTGGAAGAAAGATTATGACCAACCTAGATAATATATTCAAAAGCAGAGACATTACTTTGCCGACTAAGGTCCATATAGTCAAGGCTATGGTTTTTCCTGTGGTCATGTATGCATGTGAGAGTTGGACTGTGAAGAAAGCTGAGTGCCAAAGAATTGATGCTTTTGAACTGTGATGTTGGAGAAGACTCTTGAGAGTCCCTTGGACTGCAAGGAGATCCAACCAGTCCATTCTAAAGGAGATCAGCCCTGGGTGTTCTTTAGAAGGAATGATGCTAATGCTGAAACTCCAGTACCTTGGCCACTTCATGGGAAGAGTTGACTCATTGGAAAAGACTCTAATGCTGGAAGGGATTGGGGGCAGGAGAAGGAGATGACAGAGGATGAGATGGCTGGATGGTATCACTGGCTCGATGGACATGAGTTTGAGTGAACTCCGGGAGTTGGTGATGGACAGGTAGGCCTGGCATGCTGCAATTCATGGAGTCGCAAAGAGTCGAACACGACTGAGCAACTGAACTGAGACTTCCTGGGGAAAGAAAGATCCTCTCCCACTTATATTTTTTGAAATGTGAACCGACACTGCAAAGCAAAATCGTATACCTATATATAACAATAAGTTACATTGTTTAAAAAAATACAGAAAAGGTGATTAAATAAGTAAAAAACACTTTTGAACAATTAGGCACCTTACAAATTCTTATAGTCGTTTAGTTGCTAAGTCACGTCCGACTCTTTGCGACCCCATGGACTGTAGCCCATTGGGCTCTTCTGTCCATGAAATTTCCCAGGCAAAAATACTGGAGCGAGTTGCCATTTCCTTCTCCAGGGGATCTTCCTGACCCAGGAATCAAAGCTGCATCTCCTACATTGGCAGGCAGATTCTTCACCACTGAGCACCTGGGAAGCCCCTACAAATTCTTAGTTGTCATCAATTGTTATTTAATCTTACCCTGTTTTTCTTGGGCTCATGTAGATTTTTTTTCTCTTCACCTTTAACCTTTATACTTAGAATCAAAACCATTAAAGAATTGAAAAACTTATACTAGGAGTCGACATATCTCTGACCTTTATTTTGCTATAGGCTTTAACTTCCCTGAAATGGGGAATTTTCTATTTTTTTTTAACTCTTGCTTGGTTCTTTGTGTTCTAAAATGAGGAAGAAACTATTTTCTTCCTTTTTCACTGCCACTTGTGAATGAGAACAGATGAAGTCACTAAGTAAAACCCTATCTTCTTCCCAGTCAAGGTTTCTGGTTACTTTTTTCTTCTTGGAAAGGACATCCTTCTGTCCCCACCTCCCAGTAACATCCTTATTGGTTATTCCCTGGGACTACTGTAGCTTCACCTTCATGGGTGGATTCTAGCATGGAATTTTGGTTGTAAATTTAGACTTACCAGAACATGGCTTTGAAGTAGAGAATTCACCAAGCTCTTAAGGCAGAGTTTAAGTCCCAAGTTTTAGACTTGTCCTTGTTGATGACTCCCTTCCACAGCTGTGGGCCAGTTAGGAATCAAAGCCTCTGCCTAGGAGAGAATTTCTGAAATGTTGCCTTGGCCCTAGCTCCTTCTGGCTTACTTAGTAACAGTGAGCCTCCCATTGCCTAACTCCTACTGTAATCAGCATGCCATGCCAGGCCTCCCAAGATCTACTCAGTGTTCAGATTGATTGTGTGGGTGACTCTTAAAGGAAAACAACCTTTATTTAAAAGATTCATTTAAAATAGTCAAAAAAAGGATAAGGGTAACAACTGAAATCATGACTTTTCCCTTTAAAGTAGCAGATAGTCCCAAGCTTGAATCCTGGTTTCCTCACTTATTCTCTGAACCAGGCTCATGTCAAGTTTCAACTCTGTCCATACCAGCTGATTTGCTTCTCCTTCCAGTGCCACCTTTGGGGTGAAAACACTGAAGCACTGAATATGCCAGCTTTGTGGAGTGAAATCACTTTAAAGGGAGGCAGATAAAGGACTTTGTGCCCTAAACTTTGCTCTCTTCTTTTGCTCTCAGAGTGGGAATCATCTCACTATGGGGGACCCTCCCAAGGGCCTGAGGTTGGTATTGTGGCATGGACTCCTCAAGAAAGTGGCTGGGCTTCTCTAGGGCCCTAACCTCTAGGCCCTGACCTTGGACCTGCTAAACCTAGAGCAGTGGGCACTGAAGCTAAACCAAAAGCTATACCAAAAATATATTATCTATATATCTATGCTCTTTGGAAGGAAAGTTATGACCAACATATACAGCATATTAAAAGGCAGAGACATTATTCTGCCAACAAAGGTCCATCTAGTCAAGGCTATGGTTTTTCAGTAGTCATGTATGGATGTGAAAGTTGGACTGTAAGGACAGCTGAGTGCTGAAGAATTGATGCTTTTGGACTGTGGTGTTGGAGAAGACTCTTGAGAGTCCCTTGGACTGCAAGAAGATCCAACCAGTCCATCCTAAAGGAGATCAGTCCTGGGTGTTCATTGGAAGGATTGATTTTGATGCTGAAACTCCAATACTTTGGCCACCTAATGCAAAGAGCTGAGTTGTTTGAAAAGACCCTGATGCTAGGAAAGATTGAGTGCAGGTAGAGAAGGGGATGACAGAGGATGAGATGGTTGGATGGCATCACCAACTCAGTGGACATGAGTTTGGGTAGACTCCAGGAGTTTAGATGGACAGGGAGGCCTCGTGTGCTGCAGTCCATGGGGTCTCAAAGAGTAAGACACGACTGAGCAACTAAACTGATATGTTTATGTAATATATATATTTGCACATGCATGCTAAGTCACCTCAGTTGTGTCCAACTCTGTGCAACCCTACAACCCCTGGCAGGGCTGTAGCCTGCCAGGCTCCTCTGTCCATGGGATTCTCCAGGCAAGAATACTGTAGTGGGTTGCCATGCCCTCCTCCAGGGTATCTTCTTGACCGAGAGATCAAACTTGCGTCTCTTACATCTTCTGCATTGGCAAGTGGATTCTTTACCACTAGTATCATCTGGGAAGCCAATATATATTTGTAGAGAAAGGCAAAATGTCTTACTCTTTTATTAATATATATATAAATGAATTTTAGACATAAAAAGAATAAGATGTTTTGCTTCTGTGGTGTGCAGTATCACCCACATTGAGAAAGCATGGCTTAGCTGCTGCTGCTGCTGCTGCTGCTAAGTCGCTTCAGTCGTGTCCGACTCTGTGTGACCCCATAGACTGCAGCGCACCAGGCTCCTCCATCCCTGGGATTCTCCAGGCAAGAACACTGGAGTGGGTTGCCATTTCCTTCTCCAATGCATGAAAGTGAAAAATGAAAATGAAGTTGCTCAGTCGTGTCTGACTCTTTGCAACCCCATGGACTGCAGCCTACCAGGCTCCTCTCCCCATGGCATTTTCCAGGAAGAGTACTGGAGTGGGGTGCCATTGCCTTCTCCATGGCTTAGCTAAATCCCCCCAAGTATTTATGCCATTATAATGGCATACATCCTAAGGGGAAATGTGACAGAGGGTAAATTGGAAAGATAAGAAACATATGGCCATATGAACACATTGAGAGGAACACTTCAGGAGCCATGGAGGAGATCTGTTTAAGTGGGGAGACTTAAGGCTTAACCTCCTTTTTCTTCATGATAAACACACCTCTGCCATCATAATGTGACTTTTGTCACAGGACAAATAAAATCACAGAGAAAAATATCAGAACATGTTCTCCTTTTGAAAGGTTGTTGTTGAATCACGACGCCGGGATTCTTGGCCCCCGGAGGAGAAGAATTCAGTCCGGGGCCAGAGACGAGGCTTGAATCGCTCAGAGCTTTTGTGTAATAAAGTTTTATTAAAGTATCAAGGAGATAGAGAAAGCTTCTGACATAGGCATCAGAAGGGGGTAGAAAGAGTACCCCCTGCTAGTCTTTAGCTGGATGTTATATAGTCACCAGCAGTCTGTTAATGAAAGAAAGGAATGTCTCAAAACTTAGAATGGCACCAGGCCCCTCACCCATAAGATGTATTTTGGGATAACCTTAGCTCTAAATGGTTTATCTTGGGCCATAAAATGATTAACTTGAATATTGAGGAAGGGCAGATCACCATATAAATAGTTTCATTTACATAGATTAGAGGAACATTATCGGAGTATTGACATACTGGTTTATCAAGTAGGTTCTGGGCCCAAAAGGCGGAACCGACTTGAAGACAGAGTTTGGGGTAAATGCACAGTACATTAGCATAGCTTAAGATAAACATTTCCATAAGAAAAAGGCAATGGTTAACTTCAAGTGAAACTAGGTGTCATTATAGCAACACAGAATTTTAAGAGAAACCTCTTTTTAAATTTGTATAGAGAAGGAGAAAATATCTCTAGTTTGTTTCCTCCTGCCGCTTAAGAGAGATAAAATGTCTGACACTTGCAGGCTATTTCCTCCGTTTGGAGACCCCTGGCCTTCCTGCCTGTTACCCTCTCACTTTCAGAAAACCAGGCAAATGTCCTAATATCCTTCTTAGAAGGGAAATGGTCTGTGCTCACTCCATGTCTGAAAAAGCAAAGAAACAAACTAATAAAAGCTCCCAGGAAAGATTGTGAGAAATCTGCAGATAAACTAGTCTCTTCTATTATTTCAAAATCAAGTGACTGCTCAAGCATAGTACCAATTGATTTCATAATGTAACTGTGTATTTTTAAAAGATAAAATTCTGTTGTAAAGTTCTCGTTGATTTAGCAAGGATGACTGAAAACATTTTAAATAATTGAAATGCTTATACCATTGTCAACATGTTACTCCATCAGCAGATGAATGGATAAGAAAGCTGTGGTACATATACACAATGGAGTATTACTCAGCCCTTAAAAAGAATAAATTTGACTCAGTTCTAATGAGATGGATGAAACTGGAGCCAATTATACAGAGTGAAGTAAGCCAGAAAGACAAACACCAATATTGCATACTGACACATATATATGGAATGATAGTAATGATGACCCTGTATGTGAGACAACAAAAGAGACACAGAGGTATAGAATGGACTTTTGGCCTCTGAGGGAGAGGGAGAGGGTGGGATGATTTGTGAGAATGGCTTTGAAACATGTATACTATCATATAAGAAATGAAGTGCCAGTTCAATACAGGATACAGGATGCTTGGGACTGGTGCACGGGATGATCCAGAGAGATGATATGGGGTGGGAGGTGGGAGGGGGCTTCTGCATTGGGAGATAATGTACACCTGTGGCTGATTCATGTCAGTGTATGGCAAAACCTATACAGTAAATATTGTAACGTAGAATAAAGTAAAAAAATTAAAAAAAAATACTTGGGTATTTAGGAGAGCAGATGGCTCAAAAGGATAAATATTTGTAGCTTAACATTTTAAATAAAGACTATACCCTTTAAAAAAATAATAATTGGTTTTAAAAAATAAACTTAAATCCAGTTATAAAATGTTTGTCTTGACAAACATTAATAGGAAATTTTCAAACTATAACTAGTATATATATAAATATTGGACATTTGCTGCTATGGTATGACCAGTAGAATTCATTGATTTTTATATTTCTTCATGTTTTGAAGGAAAAGTGAATTTGAAGGATGGGCTTCCCAGGTGGTGCTAGTAGTAAAGAACCCGCCTGCCAATGCAGGAGATGTAAGAGACTCGGGTTCTTTCCCTGAGGCAGGAAGATCCCCTGGAGGAGGACATGGCAGCCCATTCCAGTATTCTTGCCTGGAGAATCCCATGGACAAGAGAGCCTGGTGGGCTACAGTCCAGGGGTTCACGAAGAGTCGGGCACTACTGAAGCAGCTAAGCATGCACGCACACAAGGTTTCCCAGATAGGTAGTTATTTAATCTTCACTGGGCTGTGAGCTGCTGCTTGATGTGGCTGTTTACCTGAGAATATTGACTACAGTGTACAGGATCATTCAACATGTTTTTACAGACTCAAAATAGAAAGATAGGTTTTACTTTTTTCCCATGTAGGAGAGAGTGGAACATTTTTAAATTAACACTTAAAAAGAATTCCAAGATAAAAGAAAGTGAGACTTGAAATTTCTAAGTAGTTCTGGGTCTTTTAGTCACAGTCCCCAAGTCATTTCTCATAAGGTGCTTTTATTTTTGGTAAATTGCACACCTGCTTATATAAGATGAATTCTTATTTACAGTGTTTAAAAATATGAATTTAATTTAGAAAATTGTTAATAATTATTAAACAGCACTCAGTACAGAGCATGTCCCTAATAAAAAATTGTACCATGTGCTGTTTTCACTGATACATAGAATGTACTCCTTTAGAACAACTTAGCTTCCCTAAACCACAGTTTCCTCTTCTGTAGGGGTTATAATATTTTTCAAAAAAATTTTTTATGGATTAAATGAGATAATGTCACAATGGTTTAGAATCTTCCCTGTGCTTTGCAAGTATGAAGACTTTCCAGGTGGTTCAGATGGTAAAGAATCTGCCTCCAATGCAGGGGATCCAGGTTCCATCCCTGGGTCAGGAGGATTCCCTTGAAGGAAATGGTTACCCATTCCAGCATTCTTCCCTGGAGAATTTGAAGAATTGTTGTCATTATTACTGGTATTTTGAATTAGAATATCAGGAAAAACACCCAACTTCTTGCCCGAACTTTTCTGATTACTGGGCAGTGGTCTGCTTAGAGTTTATCATTCTCATTTTCTAAATATATGAATTCATCAGATTTTCTTTGATTATACATAATTGTTTTGTGACTGTACTGTAGTAATACTTCCTATTTACTTGTTTATATCTACTGCTAGAGCCTAAGTTAGACAGGCAGCTTATCTATATTCATTCATCATTGTACCCCAGTGTCTGGCATATGTGACTTAGCATCCAGTAGGTGCTCAATTACATGTGAATGAGTACCAGAACAGATAGATAGGTAGTTGTATACTTTAATTTCCTCAGGTAAAATGTTTTTCCCATGTGGTTTTAAAACCTGCCTCAATTGTAACCTAGGGGCCTCCATGACTCATTCAGTCTACCAACCAAAAACACCAGGAGTGCCAGTTACTGTAAAAGGTAATGTCTTCAGAAAGAAAAATTGTCTACCTACAGTAACTAAACAGAAACCACCTACCACTAAATTTCATGTTGACCCATGAACTACCAAAGAGCAGGAATTTTCCATCCCCATCTAAGAAGACTGCAATTTAACAAGTGGACTAAGTCACTTTGGAAGGTGTTTGGATTGGAGTAAAGTCATAGACACAAAATTAAAGCTATCTTGCATCTATAGTGTAGATTATAAAGTGCTAAGTTGCCTTTGAGTGATGCATGATAAACGGAAGGCCCCACAGCTGCCCTCAAAGAGCTTGTTAGGAGATAAGTGCTCAAAGACCATGGCAAGGAGATAAGTCTTTACTAGAGAAAGAAGGATTGATTCAAGAGTGTCTTAAGGACTAGCAGGCATACAAAATATTGGCTCGAGGTTTCTTGCAATATTCTCCTAGAGGAAAAAACAATAGCTGCGTTGATTTGGCGGGGGGAAGATTTTAATCTTAGAATTAAGAATTATTTAATTCTTAATTTTGTTTTTACAGATAGAACATGAAACGGTTGAGGTGATTTCAGAAAAAAAGAGCCTAGTAAGGGGCTTTAAGGGGCTTCCCTTGTGGCTCAGTGGTAAAGAATCCCTTTGCAATGCAGGAAACACAGGTCCAGTCCCTGAATGAGAAAGATCCCCTGGAGGAAGGCATAGCAACCCACTCCAGTATTCTTGCCTGGAGAATCCCATGGACAGAAGAGCTTGGGAGGCTGCAGTCCATAGTCTCGCAAAGAGCTGGACACAAGTGAAGTGACTACGCATGCACACACTCTCTGTTTTGTATAGATTTTTGCTTCTTCTACATAGAAATGTAGCTGAGAATAGCTTTCAGCCCAAGGTTGTTCCTGTTTTCTCTGTGGATGTAACAATTGATAAACATAATGCCGGTTTCAAGAAGCCAATGAAAGACCTCATTCTGCCCAGAGTTTGAGGTGGGGAAAATGGGACTGGATCCTCTCATGCTCTTCAGTCCTGTCTTCCTCTCTGATGTAATCTCTTCCTTGTATGGGCAGAACAGGGTAAGGCAGGTGGGACCAACCAACAGCAGTGTGGCCAGGCTAGAACAGGTTGGTGAGGTAAGTGGGACTGGGAGCTACTGAGAGAGGACACCACTGAAAGGTAGAAGGCCTGAAAGAAGGTAGATTCAGGGAACAGTGAAATGAGGAGGACAGCTTGGATGCACAGAGATAGCACGTGAGGAGTTCACATTTAGGCTAGGTTTAAAGCAAAGTGTTGCCAGCAGGGCTGTCTTACAGCAATTGGACTGGAGCTAGACTTGAACATTTTCCTTAAACTGGTCACCTTTCCATAAATAAAATACATAGGTGAAGCAGAGGCTGGGGGCTCATCCATCTCTCAAACTTAAAGAGAGCCAGTCCTGTAGGGATTTGTTTTGCCTCTATCAGGACTGTGTTTTTCCTCATGTATTACTTCCTCATGTAAGGTAGACAGTGCAGCTCTGAACCTCACATTCATGTTCATTCAAAACAGTAGGAGAGGATTTGGGAGAAGGGGGTTAATATTAACAGATTTTCTCTAATGTCTAGTTGCCAGAATGGTATCATTTGGTAACGCTTGGGGATTCTAGCAAGGAAGACTGGGGGGAAAACTGTTAAGCTTTTGCATCCTCTCAGATAGTCAGTAGAGATCTGGATCTGGCTGTTGGGGAACCAACATACAGTATCTGTCCCTGGCTCTGAAACGCTCCTTAATACTTCCTCCCTTACTTCTCCCTCCCTCATTCCAATATGTTTTTAAGTAGAGAACATTTATGCATGTTTCTAGTGGAAATAGTCATCAGACTTACACAAGTCTTCATCTTACATCCCCCTAGTCTGTTCAGATATCAAGGAAACCTGTTTCTCTTATCACCTCTTATCGGTCTATCTCAGACACCCACCATAAACCTCTCTTCTTTTCTGCCCCTGAATTTACAGTAAACCCACAGCAGTTCATTGGCCCACACATATAAGCATCCCAGAAGTACAGGAAGGCTTATTTTCCTGATGATAACACTTCTCCAGGGATAGACAGGAATCAGTATATCAATTCCTTGACCTTCTTCACTGAACCAGTCTTGATGGGTGTTTTACATGCTTCTTTAGAGGGTCCCAGTTAGGTGCTCATAGTGGAAACCACTCCAACAAATCCCTCTTTCCTGGCTTTTCTTCCTCTTTACTCTCCCTTCTCCCTAACTCCTGCTTCCTGAGATCAACACATGAGTAGGTGATGAGACCTGGATCTGTCTTTGTCCCAGGTCCTGCTTTGAAGGCAGGCTAAGGCAGATCTCTTCATTGGGACTTCTTGACAATTTTTAACCTCTTGGCATTTCCACCATATCCTTCTCTTGACATACTCCCTTTTGAAAGAAATAAAGCATCAAATATGCTTTATTTTTTCTATAGAAACTAAAATTTTAGGTGTGTGATTAATAATCCATTATACAAATGTAGATGTGTTTTTCTGTTGGGAAAAACAAATATATCAGAGAATATTCTTCTCTCGGAATTTCTGATAGAACCAAAGTATTAATTGATTACTGTGTATGTGTGTGTGCCTAGGAGAATCAGCAACATGGAATTTTACAAAGCATTCAGTGTGCCAAGTACCAGGTCCAGTGGTACAAGCTAAGGATCCACAATCAAGCGGAGACAGTTTCTGTTCTCAGATCACCAGGAAGTAGAGGTGGAGTATGGGGAAGGTCAATGATAATATGTGTGGTATGTGCTGTAAGAATCCACAGATCTTGGTAACCGATGAAATGGGGAATATAAATGAAAAAGATGTAAGGATTTTGGATGACTCCAAGCTTTCCATGCTGGGCAGCTTGGGAGATGGGGCATTGTTAATCAAGACGGAAAAGGTAAGCAAGTATGAAAGTCATTAGTCATGTCTGACTATTTGTGACCCGTGGACTGTAACACTGCCAGCCTCCTGTCCATGAGATTCTTCCACTGAGTGAGTGGCAACCCACTTTTCCTACTTCAGGGGTTCTTCCTACTTCCCACCCCATTTCCTACTCCAGGGGAGCTTCCTGACCCAGGGATCGAACTCAGGTCTTCTGCATTGCAGACTGAGTCTTTACTGTCTGAGCCACATAAATTTGAGGAGAAAGACAATATATTGAGTTTTAAATATCTGTAAGTTGTTCAGGTGGAGATGTCTAGTAGACAGAAATATGGATCTAGAGTTAAAGAACTCAGGGTTGAATGTAAGTCATCAAAGAACTCATCAGGAAGTCATCAAGGCATAAAGGTAAGACTTTACGATCAATATGAATAACTTGTTGTGTTAGTCAGTCAGTCATGTCTGACTCTTTGTGACCCATAGACTGGGGGCTGCCAGGCTTCTCCGTCCATGGGATTTTCCAGGCAAGAATACAGGAGTGGGTTGCCATTTCCTTGTCCAAATGAATAACTTAGATCAACAGAAAAAGAAAAGAGTAAAGCAAGTGGAAGATGAAGCGCAGAAAATAGCAAGACTCATAAATGGGTTAAGGAATAAGAACCAGCAAAGAGACTGAGGAGGACTGACCACAGAGATAGGAGAAGAATAAAATGGGAGTGTTCCTCAGGAGAAGGAGCAGCATCATTTTATCCTGATTTCTGTGTTATGGAGTGGTCAGATAGAATGGATAAAGACAAAAACCTTCAGCATTAAGCACTTTAGAGATAGCAGTTTCAGTAGAAGGGTGGATGAAGTATCTGGTACATTATTTTCCTCACCTCAAACCTGTGTCTCCTTAGCAGCATAAAGTAGGGTACCTACTAGCACCTCTATTTATAGTATCAGTTTCTATACTTTTGACAACCAGAAGCAGATTTCTTCACTTTCCCTTTTTCCTTCTTCCTTCTCCCCAAGCATATTGAGATTAATATGCTTCCTCCTATGTGAAGTATTATTCTCCTCTCCCCTACATATCCTATAGAAGATAACTGCTGTTTCTTGGCTTTTTGCACAAAAATTCTGGTTAAAAAAATAATAAACACCTTTCTATTCTTATCTGAGCAGAAGCTCTCTGGACAGCTTCATTTGTATTAGTGAACTTTGCAAATAACACTCCTATTGTACCCTCCCTCCATCATCAAGACTCTGTGCACACGTCAGATGATCTGGTTAAAGACAATTTGATTTAAAAAATTTGATTGAAAAGACGAATTGGTAGACACCCAGAACTGGTTATAAATTCATCTTTCCAGTTACTTGTTTTGCATCCTTTGTATTTTGATGTTTATTTTACTTTATAATGCCAAGTCACATAAAGAGATAGTAGCAGAGCACAACCCCTGTGCAGCCTTTAGCACACCGCTGTTGCTGTCGTCCCACATCCCGTTACCAGGCAACATTTATTACTTGGAGACCACTAATGGTTGCTTGGCCACTGGTTGGTGCCACAAGGTGCCCCTCCCCCAAGTGAGCAACTGTCAATGAGTGACTGTTAGTGGTCCTGCTTAGCCATTGGTTGCTGATGCAGTGGGTCCCTCCCCCAAGCTGTCAGTGAGTGACCATTAGTGGTTCAGCCAACAGTCAATGGAGTGGTGGTCACCAGGCAGGCAGAGAGTGAGGTAAAAGACAGATCCCAGCCTTCTTCCTGGGGCCCTCCAGCTCACTGGGCTTCTGGATGGGGGAACAAGCCAGATGCTGTGTCCTGTAGGGCTCCAGAGCCCTCGCCAAGGCCACCTGCTGGCCCGGCCCAGGCTTTGAGGTGACGGTGAACCTCTCCCCGATCCCTGCCTGTGTAACCTAAGGGCAGAGACCTCTCTCTCTGGGTCATAGTCTGCAGGACCTGGCCCCTACCACCTGGGTGGCCTGAGGAACCCAGGGCCAGTTGGATCCTGGGCACCTGGCTTCCTCAACGATGACAACTGGCCCTGAGGAAGACACCAGATGAAATCTGCTCCTCTTAGCTAGGACCTGGACCTAGAAGGGTGAAAGTTGTGTCTGAGGATCTAGCCTTTTCCTGTCAGAATAGAGAATAACATTCATTTGGTGAGATTTATGAGAGCACCATTACTGACCCATGACCTAACCTTTAGAACAAAGGATTTGACATCCAAGAAGTTTGCAAAAACTAACCACACCCTTCCCTCACCTTTCCTAGCAAAGGGCTTTGCTGAAAACTTTTTGAGGAGTTTGGGAGTTTTTAGAGCTTGAGCAACCAGTCTTGTTGCATGGCCCTCAAGCCTTTCTCTGTTCCAAGCTCCAACATTTTGGTATTATTTGGCCTCACTGTGTATCCGGCACATGGACTTGTGTTTAGGTAACAGGACTAGTCCTGTATATTTCGGAGGCTTTCTAAATACAGAAAAATTACAACAGCAATGGCAAACAAAACAAAACACACCTGAAATTCTTTCCTTTTACAAAATGGTTATGGGAATCACATTAAGATCAGAAATAAATTGTGATGTGAAGCATAATACAGGTCACAGCAATCTGTTTAGCCCTAAAGCAGTAAACACTAAGCGAGACTGGAGAACTGCTTCTTGTGATATGAGCTGGTTGTGTAAATGTAAGCTTGTTTGGGGATTTAGCAAGTTGATTACAAAGTTGGTCCTAGATGTATTGAATTTAAGGTTCTAATCTAGAGAGAGGTCTGGATGGAAAAGCCAACCAGAAATGTGTAAATGGGAAAGGGAAATATGAAGAAAAATTGAGGCTGGAGAAGATTTGAGAGTCAATCCATGACACTGTGGAGTTGGTTAAGATTAGCAAGGTAGAATACAGGGAGAGATAAAAGAAGGTTTGATAATACCCATTTCCCAATCTTCCACAATATAGAATTTGAACTTTTAGCTAAGTAGGTCACCTCCTGAAATCAAAGACCACACTTCTCAGCTCACCATAGAGCTGTTGACCACATGATCAAGTTTTTAAGTTATGTGTTGTCAGGAGTGTTTATAGAACTTATAGGACAGAGCATGCCCTCTTTTTCCTTCCTGGTGCTTGGAATGCAGAGGCAGTGGCTGACTCTAGCTGTCATGTTGGCATGGGGTGGCCTTGAGGAAGTCACATGCAGTGGACCAAGTAGTAGAAGGACCTGAGGTTCTGCTGAAATTATAAGCCTGTTATATACCTACTCTGGACATTCTGTAAACTAGATTTTCTTTTACTGGAAAGAATAAACCCTTGTGTGTGGAAGCCAAAGTCTTCATTACTTTCAGCTGAACATAATCTAACATAGATACAGGGTGTAAAAAAGGAAGCGGTACCAGCGGTATTTCTCATAGAGCTAGAACAAATAATTTCACAATTTGTATGGAAATACAAAAAACCTCGAATAGCCAAAGCAATCTTGAGAAAGAAGAATGGAACTGGAGGACTCAACCTGCCTGCCTTTCAGGCTCTA